>JAPDHH010000071.1:0-41164 GCA_032158285.1 Phytophthora sansomeana | reverse complement strand
TTGTACTTCGTTCAGTTACGTATTGCTCGTCAAACCAGCACAGTTGGCGCTATCTCCGTCAATATTGAGGCTACAGACCTGTAATTTCGGCAAACCTATACAACCAGCCGTACCAAATACGATGCGCATGGCCAATGACGCCAGTTCGTCACCGTTCCGTCAAACCAGCACAGTTGGCGCTATCTCCGTCAATATTGAGGCTACAGACCTGTAATTTCGGCAAACCTATACGAAAGCAAAGCCATGCCAAATACGATGCGCATGGCCAATGACGCCAGTTCGTCACCGTTCCCGTCAAACCAGCATGGTGGCGCTATCTCCGTCAATATTGAGGCTACGGACCTGTAATTTCGGCAAACCTATACAACCAGCCATGCCAAATACGATGCGCATGGCCAATGACGCCAGTTCGTCACCGTTCCGTCAAACCAGCACAGTTGGCGGTATCTCCGTCAATATTGAGGCGGACCTGTAATTTTGGCAAACCTATACAACCAGCCATGCCAAATACGATGCGCATGGCCAATGACGCCAGTTCGTCACCGTTCCGTCAAACCAGCACCTGGCGCTATCTCCGTCAATATTGAGGCTACGGACCTGTAATTTTGGCAAACCTACACAACCAGCCAGCCATGCCAAATACGATGCGCATGGCCAATGACGCCAGTTCGTCACCGTTCCGTCAAACCAGCGCATGGTGGCGCTATCTCCGTCAATATTGAGGTACAGACCTGTAATTTCGGCAAACCTACACAACCAGCCATGCCAAATACGATGCGCATGGCCAGCGGCAGTTCGTCACCGTTCCGTCAAACCAGCACCTGGCGCTATCTCCGTCAATATTGAGGCTACGGACCTGTAATTTTGGCAAACCTATACAACCAGCCATGCCAAATACGATGCGCATGGCCAATGACGCCAGTTCGTCACCGTTCCGTCAAACCAGCACAGTTGGCGCTATCTCCGTCAATATTGAGGCTACGGACCTGTAATTTTGGCAAACCTATACAACCAGCCATGCCAAATACGATGCGCATGGCCAATGACGCAGTTCGTCACCGTTCCGTCAAACCAGCACGGTGGCGCTCTCTCCGTCAATATTGAGGCTACAGACCTGTAATTTCGGCAAACCTATACAACAAGGCATACTGAACACGATGCGCATGGCCAATGACGCCAGTTCGTCACCGTTCCGTCAAACCAGCACCTGGCGCTATCTCCGTCAATATTAAGGCTACAGACCTGTAATTTCAGCAAACCTATACAACCAGCCATGCAAATACGATGCGCATGGCCAGCAGCGCCAGTTCGTCACCGTTCCGTCAAACCAGCACCTGGCGCTATCTCCGTCAATATTGAGGCTACGGACCAGTAATTTCGACAAACCTATACAACAAGGCATGCTGAACACGATGCGCATGGCCAATGACGCCAGTTCGTCACCGTTCCGTCAAACCAGCACCTGGCGCTATCTCCACCGGCGTCAATATTAAGGCTACAGACCCGTAATTTCGGCAAACCTATACAACCAGCCATGCCAAATACGATGCGCATGGCCAATGACGCCAGTTCGTCACCGTTCCGTCAAACCAGCACCTGGCGCTATCTCCGCAACGTCAATATTGAGGCTACGGACCTGTAATTTTGGCAGGCCTGCACAGCCAGCCATGCCAAATACGATGCGCATGGCCAATGACGCCAGTTCGTCACCGTTCCGTCAAACCAGCATGGTGGCGCTATCTCCATCAATATTGAACTACAGACCTGTAATTTCGGCAAACCTACACAACCAGCCATGCCAAATACGATGCGCATGGCCAATGACGCCAGTTCGTCACCGTTCCCGTCAAGCCAGCACGGTGGCGGTATCTCCGTCAATATTAAGGCTACGGCCATAACCAATTTCGGCAAACCTATACAACAAGCCATGCCAAATACGATGCGCATGGCCAATGACGCCAGTTCGTCACCGTTCCGTCAAACCAGCACCTGGCGCTATCTCCGTCAATATTAAGGCTACAGACCTGTAATTTCGGCAAACCTATACAACCAGCCATGCCAAATACGATGCGCATGGCGTAGTACTCAGTTCGTCACCATTCCGTCAAACCAGCACAGTTGGCGGTATCTCCGTCAATATTGAGGCTACGGACCTGTAATTTCGGCAAACCTATACAACCAGGCATGCTGAACACGATGCGCATGGCCAATGACGCCAGTTCGTCACGTTCCGTCAAACCAGCATGGTGGCGCTATCTCCGTCAATATTGAGGCTACAGACCTGTAATTTCGGCAAACCTATACAACCAGCCATGCCAAATACGATGCGCATGGCCAATGACGCCAGTTCGTCTGCCGTTCCGTCAAACCGGCGCAGTTGGCTATCTCCGTCAATATTGAGGCTACGGACCTGTAATTTTGGCAAACCTATACAACCAGCCATGCCAAATACGATGCGCATGGCCAATGACGCCAGTTCGTCGTTCCGTCAAACCAGCACAGTTGGCGGTATCTCCGTCAATATTGAGGCTACGGACCTGTAATTTCGGCAAACCTATACAACCAGGCATGCTGAACACGATGCGCGGCAATGACGCCAGTTCGTCACCGTTCCGTCAAACCAGCATGGTGGCGCTATCTCCGTCGTATTGAGGCTACAGACCTGTAATTTCAGCAAACCTATACAACCAACCATGCCGTACGATGCGCATGGCCAATGACGCGCAGTTCGTCACCGTTCCGTCAAACCAGCACAGTTGGCGCTATCTCCGTCAATATTGAGGCTACGGACCTGTAATTTGGCAAACCTATACAACCAGCCATGCCAAATACGATGCGCATGGCCAATGACGCCAGTTCGTCACCGTTCCGTCAAACCAGCATGGTGGCGCTATCTCCGTCAATATTGAGGCTACAGACCTGTAATTTCGGCAAACCTACACAACCAGCCATGCCAAATACGATGCGCATGGCCAATGACGCCAGTTCGTCACCGTTCCGTCAAACCAGCACGGTGGCGCTATCTCCGTCAATATTGAGGCTACAACCACGGACCTGTAATTTCGGCAAACCTATACAACAAGGCATGCCAAATACGATGCGCATGGCCAATGACGCCAGTTCGTCACCGTTCCGTCAAACCAACGCACCTGGCGCTATCTCCGTCAATATTGAGGCTACGGACCTGTAATTTTGGCAAACCTCGGCAAACCCATAGCCATGCCAAATACGATGCCATCATCAATGACGCCAGTTCGTCACCGTTCCGTCATACGTATTGCATGGCCAATGACGCCACACCGTTCCGTCAAACCAGCACCTGGCGCTATCTCCGTCAATATTGAGGCTACGGACCTGTAATTTTGGCAAACCTATACAACCAGCCATGCCAAATACGATGCGCATGGCCAATGACGCCAGTTCGTCACCATTCCGTCAAACCAGCATGGTGGCGCGCTATCTCCGTCAATATTGAGGCTACAGACCTGTAATTTCGGCAAACCTACACAACCAGCCATGCCAAATACGATGCGCATGGCCAATGACGCCAGTTCGTCACCGTTCCGTCAAACCAGCACCTGGCGCTATCTCCGTCAATATTGAGGCTACGGACCTGTAATTTCGGCAAACCTATACAACCAGCCATGCTGAACACGATGCGCATGGCCAATGACGCCAGTTCGTCACCGTTCCGTCAAACCAGCACCTGGCGCTATCTCCGTCAATATTAAGGCTACAGACCTGTAATTTCGGCAAACCTATACAACCAGCCATGCCAAATACGATGCGCATGGCCAATGACGCCAGTTCGTCACCGTTCCGTCAAACCAGCACCTGGCGCTATCTCCGTCAATATTGAGGCTACGGACCTGTAATTTTGGCAAACCTATACAACAGCCATGCCAAATACGATGCGCATGGCCAATGACGCCAGTTCGTCACCGTTCCGTCAAACCAGCATGGTGGCGCTATCTCCGTCAATATTAAGGCTACAGACCTGTAATTTCGGCAAACCTATACAACAAGCCATGCCAAATACGATGCGCATGGCCAATGACGCCAGTTCGTCACCGTTCCGTCAAACTAGCACAGTTGGCGCTATCTACGTCAATATTGAGGCTACAGACCTGTAATCGGCAAACCTATACAACAAGCCATGCCAAATACGATGCGCATGGCCAAGACGCCAGTTCGTCACCGTTCCGTCAAACCAGCACAGTTGGCGGTATCTCCGTCAATATTGAGGCTACGGCCCTGTAATTTCGGCAAACCTATACAACAAGCCATGCCAAATACGATGCGCATGGCCAATGACGCCAGTTCGTCACCGTTCCGTCAAACCAGCACAGTTGGCGCTATCTACGTCAATATTGAGGCTACAGACCTGTAATTTCGGCAAACCTATACAAGGCCAAGCCATGCCAAATACGATGCGCATGGCCAAGACGCCAGTTCGTCACCGTTCCGTCAAACCAGCACAGTTGGCGGTATCTCCGTCAATATTGAGGCTACGGCCCCGTAATTTGCAAACCTATACAACCAGCCATGCCAAATACGATGCGCATGGCCAATGACGCCAGTTCGTCACCGTTCCGTCAAACCAGTACCTGGCGCTATCTCTGGTCAATATTAAGGCTACGACCTGTAATTTCGGCAAACCTATACAACCAGCCATGCCAAACACGATGCGCATGGCCAATGACGCCAGTTCGTCACCGTTCCGTCAAACCAGCACAGTTGGCGCTATCTCCGTCAATATTGAGGCTACGGCCCTGTAATTTTGGCAAACCTATACAACCAGCCATGCCAAATACGATGCGCATGGCCAATGACGCCAGTTCGTCACCGTTCCGTCAAACCAGCACAGTTGGCGCTATCTCCGTCAATATTGAGGCTACAGACCTGTAATTTCGGCAAACCTATACAACCAGCCATGCCAAATACGATGCGCATGGCCAATGACGCCAGTTCGTCACCGTTCCGTCAAACCAGCACAGTTGGCGGTATCTCCGTCAATATTGAGGCTACAGACCTGTAATTTCGGCAAACCTATACAACCAGCCATGCTGAACACGATGCGCATGGCCAATGACGCCAGTTCGTCACCGTTCCGTCAAACCAGCACAGTTGGCGCTATCTCCGTCAATATTGAGGCTACCTGTAATTTCGGCAAACCTATACAACCAGCCATGCCAAATACGATGCGCATGGCCAATGACGCCAGTTCGTCACCGTTCCGTCAAACCAGCACTGGCGCTATCTCCGTCAATATTAAGGCTACAGACCTGTAATTTCGGCAAACCATACAACCAGCCATGCAAATACGATGCGCATGGCCAAACGCCAGTTCGTCACCGTTCCGTCAAGCCAGCACAGTTGGCGCTATCTCCGTCAATATTAAGGCTACGGACCTGTAATTTCGGCAAACCTATACAACAAGCCATGCCAAATACGATGCGCATGGCCAATGACGCCAGTTCGTCACCGTTCCGTCAAACCAGCACAGTTGGCGCTATCTCCGTCAATATTGAGGCTACGACCTGTAATTTCGGCAAACCTATACAACCAGCCATGCCAAATACGATGCGCATGGCCAATGACGCCAGTTCGTCACCGTTCCGTCAAACCAGCACAGTTGGCGCTATCTCCGTCAATATTAAGGCTACAGACCTGTAATTTCGGCAAAACCTATACAACAAGCCATGCAAACACGATGCGCATGGCCAATGACGCCAGTTCGTCACCGTTCCGTCAAACCAGCACAGTTGGCGCTATCTCCGTCAATATTGAGGCTACGGACCTGTAATTTCGGCAAACCTATACAACAAGCCATGCCAAATACGATGCGCATGGCCAATGACGCCAGTTCGTCACCGTTCCGTCAAACCAGCACAGTTGGCGCTATCTCCGTCAATATTGAGGCTACAGACCTGTAATTTCGGCAAACCTATACAACAAGCCATGCAAATACGATGCGCATGGCCAATGACGCCAGTTCGTCACCGTTCCGTCAAACCAGCACAGTTGGCGGTATCTCCGTCAATATTGAGGCTACGGACCTGTAATTTCGGCAAACCTATACAACCAGCCATGCCAAATACGATGCGCATGGCCAATGACGCCAGTTCGTCACCGTTCCGTCAAACCAGCACCGGTGGCGCTATCTCCGTCAATATTGAGGCTACGGACCTGTAATTTCGGCAAACCTATACAACCAGCCATGCTGAACACGATGCGCATGGCCAATGACGCCAGTTCGTCACCGTTCCGTCAAACCAGCACCTGGCGCTATCTCCGTCAATATTGAGGCTACGGACCTGTAATTTCGGCAAACCTATACAACAAGCCATGCCAAATACGATGCGCATGGCCAATGACGCCAGTTCGTCACCGTTCCGTCAAACCAGCACAGTTGGCGCTATCTCCGTCAATATTGAGGCTACAGACCTGTAATTTCGGCAAACCTATACAACCAGCCATGCCAAATACGATGCGCATGGCCAATGACGCCAGCGTTCGTCACCGTTCCGTCAAACCAGCACAGTTGGCGGCTATCTCCGTCAATATTGAGGCTACGGACCTGTAATTTCGGCAAACCTATACAACCAGCCATGCCTGAATACGATGCGCATGGCCAATGACGCCAGTTCGTCACCGTTCCGTCAAACCAGCACAGTTGGCGCTATCTCCGTCAATATTGAGGCTACAGACCTGTAATTTCGGCAAACCTATACAACAAGCCATGCTGAACACGATGCGCATGGCCAATGACGCCAGTTCGTCACCGTTCCGTCAAACCAGCACAGTTGGCGCTATCTCCGTCAATATTGAGGCTGACCTGTAATTTCGCAAACCTACAACAAGCCATCTCGATGCGTCAATATTAAGGCAAACCTACAGACCTGTAATTTCGGCAAACCTATACAACCAGCCATGCCAAATACGATGCGCATGGCCAATGACGCCAGTTCGTCACCGTTCCGTCAAACCAGCACAGTTGGCGCTATCTCCGTCAATATTGAGGCTACGGACCTGTAATTTCGGCAAACCTATACAACAAGCCATGCCAAATACGATGCGCATGGCCAATGACGCCAGTTCGTCACCGTTCCGTCAAACCAGCACAGTTGGCGCTATCTCCGTCAATATTGAGGCTACGGACCTGTAATTTCGGCAAACCTATACAACAAGGCATGCTGAACACGATGCGCATGGCCAATGACGCCAGTTCGTCACCGTTCCGTCAAACCAGCACAGTTGGCGCTATCTCCGTCAATATTGAGGCTACAGACCTGTAATTTCGGCAAACCTATACAACCAGCCATGCCAAATACGATGCGCATGGCCAATGACGCCAGTTCGTCACCGTTCCGTCAAACCAGCACCTGGCGCTATCTCCGTCAATATTGAGGCTACGGACCTGTAACAAACCTATACAACCAGCCATGCCAAATACGATGCGCATGGCCAATGACGCCAGTTCGTCACCGTTCCGTCAAACCAGGTGGCGCTATCTCCGTCAATATTGAGGCTACAGACCTGTAATTTCGGCAAACCTATACAACCAGCCATGCCAAATACGATGCGCATGGCCAATGACGCCAGTTCGTCACCGTTCCGTCAAACCAGCATGGTGGCGCTATCTCCGTCAATATTGAGGCTACAGACCTGTAATTTCGGCAAACCTATACAACCAGCCATGCCAAATACGATGCGCATGGCCAATGACGCCAGTTCGTCACCGTTCCGTCAAACCAGCACAGTTGGCGCTATCTCCGTCAATATTGAGGCTACGGACCTGTAATTTCGGCAAACCTATACAACAAGCCATGCCAAATACGATGCGCATGGCCAATGACGCCAGTTCGTCACCGTTCCGTCAAACCAGCACAGTTGGCGCTATCTCCGTCAATATTGAGGCTACGGACCTGTAATTTCGGGCAAACCTATACAACCAGGCATGCTGAACACGATGCGCATGGCCAATGACGCCAGTTCGTCACCGTTCCGTCAAACCAGCATGGTGGCGCTATCTCCGTCAATATTGAGGCTACGGACCTGTAATTTCGGTACAACCAGCCATGCCAAATACGATGCGCATGGCCAATGACGCCAGTTCGTCATACAACCAGCCATGCCAAATACGATGCGCATGGCCAATGACGCCAGTTCGTCACCGTTCCGTCAAACCAGCACAGTTGGCGCTATCTCCGTCAATATTGAGGCTACAGACCTGTAATTTCGGCAAACCTATACAACCAGCCATGCCAAATACGATGCGCATGGCCAATGACGCCAGTTCGTCACCGTTCCGTCAAACCAGCATGGTGGCGCTATCTCCGTCAATATTGAGGCTACAGACCTGTAATTTCGGCAAACCTATACAACCAGCCATGCCAAATACGATGCGCATGGCCAATGACGCCAGTTCGTCACCGTTCCGTCAAACCAGCATGGTGGCGCTATCTCCGTCAATATTGAGGCTACAGACCTGTAATTTCGGCAAACCTATACAACCAGCCATGCCAAATACGATGCGCATGGCCAATGACGCCAGTTCGTCACCGTTCCGTCAAACCAGCACAGTTGGCGCTATCTCTGTCAATATTGAGGCTACGGACCTGTAATTTCGGCAAACCTAGACAACCAGCCATGCTGAACACGATGCGCATGGCCAATGACACCAGTTCGTCACCGCTCCGTCAAACCAGCACGGTGGCGCTATCTCCGTCAATATTGAGGCTACGGACCTGTAATTTCGGCAAACCTACACAACCAGCCATGCCAAATACGATGCGCATGACCAATGACGCCAGTTCGTCACCGTTCCGTCAAACTAGCACAGTTGGCGCTATCTCCGTCAATATTGAGGCTACAGACCTGTAATTTCGGCAAACCTATACAACAAGGCATGCTGAACACGATGCGCATGGACAATGACGCCAGTTCGTCACCGTTCCGTCAAACCAGCACGGTGGCGCTATCTCCGTCAATATTGAGGCTACGGACCTGTAATTTCGGCAAACCTATACAACCAGCCATGCCAAATACGATGCGCATGGCCAATGACGCCAGTTCGTCACCGTTCCGTCAAACCAGCATGGTGGTGCTATCTCTGTCAATATTAAGGCTACGGACCTGTAATTTCGGCAAACCTACACAACAAGCCATGCCAAATACGATGCGCATGGCCAATGACGCCAGTTCGTCACCCTTCCGTCAAACCAGCACCTGGCGCTATCTCCGTCAATATTAAGGCTACAGACCTGTAATTTTGGCAAACCTACACAACAAGCCATGCCAAATACGATGCGCATGGCCAATGACGCCAGTTCGTCACCGTTCCGTCAAACCAGCACCTGGCGCTATCTCCGTCAATATTGAGGCTACAGACCTGTAATTTCGGCAAACCTATACAACAAGCCATGCCAAATATGATGCGCATGGCCAATGACGCCAGTTCGTCACCGTTCCGTCAAACCAGCACAGTTGGCGCTATCTCCGTCAATATTGAGGCTACGGCCCTGTAATTTCGGCAAACCTATACAACAAGCCATGCCAAATACGATGCGCATGGCCAATGACGCCAGTTCGTCACCGTTCCGTCAAACCAGCACAGTTGGCGCTATCTCCGTCAATATTGAGGCTACAGACCTGTAATTTCGGCAAACCTACACAACCAGCCATGCCAAATACGATGCGCATGGCCAATGACGCCAGTTCGTCACCGTTCCGTCAAACCAGCACAGTTGGCGCTATCTCCGTCAATATTGAGGCTACAGACCTGTAATTTCGGCAAACCTATACAACAAGCCATGCCAAATACGATGCGCATGGCCAATGACGCCAGTTCGTCACCGTTCCGTCAAACCAGCACAGTTGGCGGTATCTCCGTCAATATTAAGGCTACGGACCTGTAATTTCGGCAAACCTACACAACAAGCCATGCCAAATACGATGCGCATGGACAATGACGCCAGTTCGTCACCGTTCCGTCAAACCAGCATGGTGGTGCTATCTCCGTCAATATTGAGGCTACAGACCTGTAATTTCGGCAAACCTATACAACAAGCCATGCCAAATACGATGCGCATGGCCAATGACGCCAGTTCGTCACCGTTCCGTCTGACCAGCATGGTGGCGCTATCTCCGTCAATATTGACGCTACAGACCTGTAATTTCGGCAAACCTACACAACAAGCCATGCTGAACACGATGCGCATGGCCAATGACGCCAGTTCGTCACCGTTCCGTCAAACCAGCACCTGGCGCTATCTCCGTCAATATTGAGGCTACAGACCTATAATTTCGGCAAACCTATACAACCAGCCATGCCAAATACGATGCGCATGGCCAATGACGCCAGTTCGTCACCGTTCCGTCAAACCAGCACAGTTGGCGCTATCTCCGTCAATATTGAGGCTACAGACCTGTAATTTCGGCAAACCTACACAACCAGCCATGCCAAATACGATGCGCATGGCCAATGACGCCAGTTCGTCACCGTTCCGTCAAACCAGCACCTGGCGCTATCTCCGTCAATATTGAGGCTACAGACCTGTAATTTCGGCAAACCTATACAACAAGCCATGCTGAACACGATGCGCATGGCCAATGACGCCAGTTCGTCACCGCTCCGTCTGACCAGCACGGTGGCGCTATCTCCGTCAATATTGAGGCTACAGACCTGTAATTTCGGCAAACCTACACAACCAGCCATGCCAAATACGATGCGCATGGCCAATGACGCCAGTTCGTCACCGTTCCGTCAAACCAGCACCTGGCGCTATCTCCGTCAATATTGAGGCTACAGACCTATAATTTCGGCAAACCTATACAACCAGCCATGCCAAATACGATGCGCATGGCCAATGACGCCAGTTCGTCACCGTTCCGTCAAACCAGCACAGTTGGCGCTATCTCCGTCAATATTGAGGCTACAGACCTGTAATTTCGGCAAACCTACACAACCAGCCATGCCAAATACGATGCGCATGGCCAATGACGCCAGTTCGTCACCGTTCCGTCAAACCAGCACCTGGCGCTATCTACGTCAATATTGAGGCTACAGACCTGTAATTTCGGCAAACCTATACAACAAGCCATGCTGAACACGATGCGCATGGCCAATGACGCCAGTTCGTCACCGCTCCGTCAAACCAGCACGGTGGCGCTATCTCCGTCAATATTGAGGCTACGGACCTGTAATTTCGGCAAACCTACACAACCAGCCATGCCAAATACGATGCGCATGACCAATGACGCCAGTTCGTCACCGTTCCGTCAAACTAGCACAGTTGGCGCTATCTCCGTCAATATTGAGGCTACAGACCTGTAATTTCGGCAAACCTATACAACAAGCCATGGTGAACACGATGCGCATGGCCAATGACGCCAGTTCGTCACCGTTCCGTCAACCCAGCACGATGGCGCTATCTCCGTCAATATCAATATTGAGGCTACGGACCTGTAATTTCGGCAAACCTAGACAACCAGCCATGCTGAACACGATGCGCATGGCCAATGACGCCAGTTCGTCACCGCTCCGTCAAACCAGCACGGTGGCGCTATCTCCGTCAATATTGAGGCTACAGACCTGTAATTTCGGCAAACCTATACAACAAGCCATGCTGAACACGATGCGCATGGCCAATGACGCCAGTTCGTCACCGCTCCGTCAAACCAGCACGGTGGCGCTATCTCCGTCAATATTGAGGCTACAGACCTGTAATTTCGGCAAACCTACACAACCAGCCATGCCAAATACGATGCGCATGGCCAATGACGCCAGTTCGTCACCGTTCCGTCAAACCAGCACCTGGCGCTATCTCCGTCAATATTGAGGCTACAGACCTATAATTTCGGCAAACCTATACAACCAGCCATGCCAAATACGATGCGCATGGCCAATGACGCCAGTTCGTCACCGTTCCGTCAAACCAGCACAGTTGGCGCTATCTCCGTCAATATTGAGGCTACAGACCTGTAATTTCGGCAAACCTACACAACCAGCCATGCCAAATACGATGCGCATGGCCAATGACGCCAGTTCGTCACCGTTCCGTCAAACCAGCACAGTTGGCGCTATCTCCGTCAATATTGAGGCTACAGACCTGTAATTTCGGCAAACCTACACAACCAGCCATGCCAAATACGATGCGCATGGCCAATGACGCCAGTTCGTCACCGTTCCGTCAAACCAGCACCTGGCGCTATCTACGTCAATATTGAGGCTACAGACCTGTAATTTCGGCAAACCTATACAACAAGCCATGCTGAACACGATGCGCATGGCCAATGACGCCAGTTCGTCACCGCTCCGTCAAACCAGCACGGTGGCGCTATCTCCGTCAATATTGAGGCTACGGACCTGTAATTTCGGCAAACCTACACAACCAGCCATGCCAAATACGATGCGCATGACCAATGACGCCAGTTCGTCACCGTTCCGTCAAACTAGCACAGTTGGCGCTATCTCCGTCAATATTGAGGCTACAGACCTGTAATTTCGGCAAACCTATACAACAAGCCATGGTGAACACGATGCGCATGGCCAATGACGCCAGTTCGTCACCGTTCCGTCAACCCAGCACGATGGCGCTATCTCCGTCAATATCAATATTGAGGCTACGGACCTGTAATTTCGGCAAACCTAGACAACCAGCCATGCTGAACACGATGCGCATGGCCAATGACGCCAGTTCGTCACCGCTCCGTCAAACCAGCACGGTGGCGCTATCTCCGTCAATATTGAGGCTACGGACCTGTAATTTCGGCAAACCTATACAACAAGCCATGGTGAACACGATGCGCATGGCCAATGACGCCAGTTCGTCACCGTTCCGTCAACCCAGCACGATGGCGCTATCTCCGTCAATATCAATATTGAGGCTACGGACCTGTAATTTCGGCAAACCTAGACAACCAGCCATGCTGAACACGATGCGCATGGCCAATGACGCCAGTTCGTCACCGCTCCGTCAAACCAGCACGGTGGCGCTATCTCCGTCAATATTGAGGCTACGGACCTGTAATTTCGGCAAACCTACACAACCAGCCATGCCAAATACGATGCGCATGACCAATGACGCCAGTTCGTCACCGTTCCGTCAAACTAGCACAGTTGGCGCTATCTCCGTCAATATTGAGGCTACAGACCTGTAATTTCGGCAAACCTATACAACAAGGCATGCTGAACACGATGCGCATGGCCAATGACGCCAGTTCGTCACCGTTCCGTCAAACCAGCACGGTGGCGCTATCTCCGTCAATATTGAGGCTACGGACCTGTAATTTCGGCAAACCTATACAACCAGCCATGCCAAATACGATGCGCATGGCCAATGACGCCAGTTCGTCACCGTTCCGTCTGACCAGCATGGTGGCGCTATCTCTGTCAATATTAAGGCTACGGACCTGTAATTTCGGCAAACCTACACAACAAGCCATGCCAAATACGATGCGCATGGCCAATGACGCCAGTTCGTCACCGTTCCGTCAAACCAGCACCTGGCGCTATCTCCGTCAATATTAAGGCTACAGACCTGTAATTTTGGCAAACCTACACAACAAGCCATGCCAAATACGATGCGCATGGCCAATGACGCCAGTTCGTCACCGTTCCGTCAAACCAGCACCTGGCGCTATCTCCGTCAATATTGAGGCTACGGACCTGTAATTTCGGCAAACCTATACAACAAGCCATGCCAAATATGATGCGCATGGCCAATGACGCCAGTTCGTCACCGTTCCGTCAAACCAGCACAGTTGGCGCTATCTCCGTCAATATTGAGGCTACGGCCCTGTAATTTCGGCAAACCTATACAACAAGCCATGCCAAATACGATGCGCATGGCCAATGACGCCAGTTCGTCACCGTTCCGTCAAACCAGCACAGTTGGCGCTATCTCCGTCAATATTGAGGCTACAGACCTGTAATTTCGGCAAACCTACACAACCAGCCATGCCAAATACGATGCGCATGGCCAATGACGCCAGTTCGTCACCGTTCCGTCAAACCAGCACAGTTGGCGCTATCTCCGTCAATATTGAGGCTACAGACCTGTAATTTCGGCAAACCTATACAACAAGCCATGCCAAATACGATGCGCATGGCCAATGACGCCAGTTCGTCACCGTTCCGTCAAACCAGCACAGTTGGCGGTATCTCCGTCAATATTAAGGCTACGGACCTGTAATTTCGGCAAACCTACACAACCAGCCATGCCAAATACGATGCGCATGGCCAATGACGCCAGTTCGTCACTGTTCCGTCAAACCAGCACGGTGGCATATCTCCGTCAATATTGAGGCTACGGACCTGTAATTTCGGCAAACCTATACAACAAGGCATGCTGAACACGATGCGCATGGACAATGACGCCAGTTCGTCACCGTTCCGTCAAACCAGCACGGTGGCGCTATCTCCGTCAATATTGAGGCTACGGACCTGTAATTTCGGCAAACCTATACAACCAGCCATGCCAAATACGATGCGCATGGCCAATGACGCCAGTTCGTCACCGTTCCGTCTGACCAGCATGGTGGTGCTATCTCTGTCAATATTAAGGCTACGGACCTGTAATTTCGGCAAACCTACACAACAAGCCATGCCAAATACGATGCGCATGGCCAATGACGCCAGTTCGTCACCGTTCCGTCAAACCAGCACCTGGCGCTATCTCCGTCAATATTAAGGCTACAGACCTGTAATTTTGGCAAACCTACACAACAAGCCATGCCAAATACGATGCGCATGGCCAATGACGCCAGTTCGTCACCGTTCCGTCAAACCAGCACCTGGCGCTATCTCCGTCAATATTGAGGCTACGGACCTGTAATTTCGGCAAACCTATACAACAAGCCATGCCAAATATGATGCGCATGGCCAATGACGCCAGTTCGTCACCGTTCCGTCAAACCAGCACAGTTGGCGCTATCTCCGTCAATATTGAGGCTACGGCCCTGTAATTTCGGCAAACCTATACAACAAGCCATGCCAAATACGATGCGCATGGCCAATGACGCCAGTTCGTCACCGTTCCGTCAAACCAGCACAGTTGGCGCTATCTCCGTCAATATTGAGGCTACAGACCTGTAATTTCGGCAAACCTACACAACCAGCCATGCCAAATACGATGCGCATGGCCAATGACGCCAGTTCGTCACCGTTCCGTCAAACCAGCACAGTTGGCGCTATCTCCGTCAATATTGAGGCTACAGACCTGTAATTTCGGCAAACCTACACAACCAGCCATGCCAAATACGATGCGCATGGCCAATGACGCCAGTTCGTCACCGTTCCGTCAAACCAGCACCTGGCGCTATCTACGTCAATATTGAGGCTACAGACCTGTAATTTCGGCAAACCTATACAACAAGCCATGCTGAACACGATGCGCATGGCCAATGACGCCAGTTCGTCACCGCTCCGTCAAACCAGCACGGTGGCGCTATCTCCGTCAATATTGAGGCTACGGACCTGTAATTTCGGCAAACCTACACAACCAGCCATGCCAAATACGATGCGCATGACCAATGACGCCAGTTCGTCACCGTTCCGTCAAACTAGCACAGTTGGCGCTATCTCCGTCAATATTGAGGCTACAGACCTGTAATTTCGGCAAACCTATACAACAAGCCATGGTGAACACGATGCGCATGGCCAATGACGCCAGTTCGTCACCGTTCCGTCAACCCAGCACGATGGCGCTATCTCCGTCAATATCAATATTGAGGCTACGGACCTGTAATTTCGGCAAACCTAGACAACCAGCCATGCTGAACACGATGCGCATGGCCAATGACGCCAGTTCGTCACCGCTCCGTCAAACCAGCACGGTTGGCGCTATCTCCGTCAATATTGAGGCTACGGACCTGTAATTTCGGCAAACCTATACAACAAGCCATGGTGAACACGATGCGCATGGCCAATGACGCCAGTTCGTCACCGTTCCGTCAACCCAGCACGATGGCGCTATCTCCGTCAATATCAATATTGAGGCTACGGACCTGTAATTTCGGCAAACCTAGACAACCAGCCATGCTGAACACGATGCGCATGGCCAATGACGCCAGTTCGTCACCGCTCCGTCAAACCAGCACGGTGGCGCTATCTCCGTCAATATTGAGGCTACGGACCTGTAATTTCGGCAAACCTACACAACCAGCCATGCCAAATACGATGCGCATGACCAATGACGCCAGTTCGTCACCGTTCCGTCAAACTAGCACAGTTGGCGCTATCTCCGTCAATATTGAGGCTACAGACCTGTAATTTCGGCAAACCTATACAACAAGGCATGCTGAACACGATGCGCATGGACAATGACGCCAGTTCGTCACCGTTCCGTCAAACCAGCACGGTGGCGCTATCTCCGTCAATATTGAGGCTACGGACCTGTAATTTCGGCAAACCTATACAACCAGCCATGCCAAATACGATGCGCATGGCCAATGACGCCAGTTCGTCACCGTTCCGTCTGACCAGCATGGTGGTGCTATCTCTGTCAATATTAAGGCTACGGACCTGTAATTTCGGCAAACCTACACAACAAGCCATGCCAAATACGATGCGCATGGCCAATGACGCCAGTTCGTCACCGTTCCGTCAAACCAGCACCTGGCGCTATCTCCGTCAATATTAAGGCTACAGACCTGTAATTTTGGCAAACCTACACAACAAGCCATGCCAAATACGATGCGCATGGCCAATGACGCCAGTTCGTCACCGTTCCGTCAAACCAGCACCTGGCGCTATCTCCGTCAATATTGAGGCTACGGACCTGTAATTTCGGCAAACCTATACAACAAGCCATGCCAAATATGATGCGCATGGCCAATGACGCCAGTTCGTCACCGTTCCGTCAAACCAGCACAGTTGGCGCTATCTCCGTCAATATTGAGGCTACGGCCCTGTAATTTCGGCAAACCTATACAACAAGCCATGCCAAATACGATGCGCATGGCCAATGACGCCAGTTCGTCACCGTTCCGTCAAACCAGCACAGTTGGCGCTATCTCCGTCAATATTGAGGCTACAGACCTGTAATTTCGGCAAACCTACACAACCAGCCATGCCAAATACGATGCGCATGGCCAATGACGCCAGTTCGTCACCGTTCCGTCAAACCAGCACAGTTGGCGCTATCTCCGTCAATATTGAGGCTACAGACCTGTAATTTCGGCAAACCTATACAACAAGCCATGCCAAATACGATGCGCATGGCCAATGACGCCAGTTCGTCACCGTTCCGTCAAACCAGCACAGTTGGCGGTATCTCCGTCAATATTAAGGCTACGGACCTGTAATTTCGGCAAACCTACACAACCAGCCATGCCAAATACGATGCGCATGGCCAATGACGCCAGTTCGTCACTGTTCCGTCAAACCAGCACGGTGGCATATCTCCGTCAATATTGAGGCTACGGACCTGTAATTTCGGCAAACCTATACAACAAGGCATGCTGAACACGATGCGCATGGACAATGACGCCAGTTCGTCACCGTTCCGTCAAACCAGCACGGTGGCGCTATCTCCGTCAATATTGAGGCTACGGACCTGTAATTTCGGCAAACCTATACAACCAGCCATGCCAAATACGATGCGCATGGCCAATGACGCCAGTTCGTCACCGTTCCGTCTGACCAGCATGGTGGTGCTATCTCTGTCAATATTAAGGCTACGGACCTGTAATTTCGGCAAACCTACACAACAAGCCATGCCAAATACGATGCGCATGGCCAATGACGCCAGTTCGTCACCGTTCCGTCAAACCAGCACCTGGCGCTATCTCCGTCAATATTAAGGCTACAGACCTGTAATTTTGGCAAACCTACACAACAAGCCATGCCAAATACGATGCGCATGGCCAATGACGCCAGTTCGTCACCGTTCCGTCAAACCAGCACCTGGCGCTATCTCCGTCAATATTGAGGCTACGGACCTGTAATTTCGGCAAACCTATACAACAAGCCATGCCAAATACGATGCGCATGGCCAATGACGCCAGTTCGTCACCGTTCCGTCAAACCAGCACAGTTGGCGCTATCTCCGTCAATATTGAGGCTACGGACCTGTAATTTCGGCAAACCTATACAACAAGCCATGCCAAATACGATGCGCATGGCCAATGACGCCAGTTCGTCACCGTTCCGTCAAACCAGCACAGTTGGCGCTATCTCCGTCAATATTGAGGCTACAGACCTGTAATTTCGGCAAACCTATACAACAAGCCATGCCAAATACGATGCGCATGGCCAATGACGCCAGTTCGTCACCGTTCCGTCAAACCAGCACAGTTGGCGCTATCTCCGTCAATATTGAGGCTACAGACCTGTAATTTCGGCAAACCTATACAACAAGCCATGCCAAATACGATGCGCATGGCCAATGACGCCAGTTCGTCACCGTTCCGTCAAACCAGCACAGTTGGCGGTATCTCCGTCAATATTAAGGCTACGGACCTGTAATTTCGGCAAACCTACACAACCAGCCATGCCAAATACGATGCGCATGGCCAATGACGCCAGTTCGTCACTGTTCCGTCAAACCAGCATGGTGGCGCTATCTCCGTCAATATTGAGGCTACGGACCTGTAATTTCGGCAAACCTATACAACCAGCCATGCCAAATACGATGCGCATGGCCAATGACGCCAGTTCGTCACCGTTCCGTCAAACCAGCACAGTTGGCGCTATCTCCGTCAATATTGAGGCTACAGACCTGTAATTTCGGCAAACCTATACAACCAGCCATGCTGAACACGATGCGCATGGACAATGACGCCAGTTCGTCACCGTTCCGTCAAACCAGCACGGTGGCGCTATCTCCGTCAATATTAAGGCTACAGACCTGTGATTTCGGCAAACCTATACAACAAGCCATGCCTAATACGATGCGCATGGCCAATGACGCCAGTTCGTCACCGTTCCGTCAAACCAGCACGGTGGCATATCTCCGTCAATATTGAGGCTACAGACCTGTAATTTCGGCAAACCTATACAACAAGCCATGCTGAACACGATGCGCATGGCCAATGACGCCAGTTCGTCACCGCTCCGTCTGACCAGCACAGTTGGCGCTATCTCCGTCAATATTGAGGCTACGGACCTGTAATTTTGGCAAACCTATACAACCAGCCATGCCAAATACGATGCGCATGGCCAATGACGCCAGTTCGTCACCGTTCCGTCAAACCAGCATGGTGGCGCTATCTCCGTCAATATTGAGGCTACGGACCTGTAATTTCGGCAAACCTATACAACCATCCATACCAAATACGATGCGCATGGCCAATGACGCCAGTTCGTCACCGTTCCGTCAAACCAGCACCTGGCGCTATCTCCGTCAATATTGAGGCTACAGACCTATAATTTCGGCAAACCTACACAACCAGCCATGCCAAATACGATGCGCATGGCCAATGACGCCAGTTCGTCACCGTTCCGTCAAACCAGCACAGTTGGCGCTATCTCCGTCAATATTGAGGCTACAGACCTGTAATTTCGGCAAACCTACACAACCAGCCATGCCAAATACGATGCGCATGGCCAATGACGCCAGTTCGTCACCGTTCCGTCAAACCAGCACAGTTGGCGCTATCTCCGTCAATATTGAGGCTACAGACCTGTAATTTCGGCAAACCTATACAACAAGCCATGCCTGAACACGATGCGCATGGCCAATGACGCCAGTTCGTCACCGTTCCGTCAAACCAGCACCTGGCGCTATCTCCGTCAATATTAAGGCTACAGACCTGTAATTTTGGCAAACCTACACAACAAGCCATGCCAAATACGATGCGCATGGCCAATGACGCCAGTTCGTCACCGTTCCGTCAAACCAGCACCTGGCGCTATCTCCGTCAATATTGAGGCTACAGACCTGTAATTTCGGCAAACCTATACAACAAGCCATGCCAAATATGATGCGCATGGCCAATGACGCCAGTTCGTCACCGTTCCGTCAAACCAGCACAGTTGGCGCTATCTCCGTCAATATTGAGGCTACAGACCTGTAATTTCGGCAAACCTACACAACCAGCCATGCCAAATACGATGCGCATGGCCAATGACGCCAGTTCGTCACCGTTCCGTCAAACCAGCACAGTTGGCGCTATCTCCGTCAATATTGAGGCTACAGACCTGTAATTTCGGCAAACCTACACAACCAGCCATGCCAAATACGATGCGCATGGCCAATGACGCCAGTTCGTCACCGTTCCGTCAACCCAGCACGGTGGCGCTATCTCCGTCAATATTGAGGCTACAGACCTGTAATTTCGGCAAACCTAGACAACCAGCCATGCTGAACACGATGCGCATGGCCAATGTTCGTCACCGTTCCGTCAAACCAGCATGGTGGCGCTATCTGCGTCAATATTGAGGCTACGGACCTGTAATTTCGGCAAACCTATACAACAAGGCATGCTGAACACGATGCGCATGGCCAATGACGCCAGTTCGTCACCGTTCCGTCAAACCAGCACAGTTGGCGCTATCTCCGTCAATATTGAGGCTACAGACCTGTAATTTCGGCAAACCTATACAACAAGCCATGCTGAACACGATGCGCATGGCCAATGACGCCAGTTCGTCACCGTTCCGTCAAACCAGCACCTGGCGCTATCTCCGTCAATATTGAGGCTACGGACCTGTAATTTTGGCAAACCTATACAACAAGCCATGCCAAATACGATGCGCATGGCCAATGACGCCAGTTCGTCACCGTTCCGTCAAACCAGCACAGTTGGCGCTATCTCCGTCAATATTGAGGCTACAGACCTGTAATTTCGGCAAACCTATACAACCAGCCATGCTGAACACGATGCGCATGGCCAATGACACCAGTTCGTCACCGTTCCGTCAAACCAGCACGGTGGCATATCTCCGTCAATATTAAGGCTACAGACCTGTAATTTTGGCAAACCTACACAACAAGGCATGCCGAACACGATGCGCATGGCCAATGACACCAGTTCGTCACCGTTCCGTCAAACCAGCACCTGGCGCTATCTCCGTCAATATTGAGGCTACGGACCTGTAATTTTGGCAAACCTATACAACAAGCTATGCCAAATACGATGCGCATGGACAATGACGCCAGTTCGTCACCGTTCCGTCAAACCAGCACAGTTGGCGGTATCTCCGTCAATATTGAGGCTACGGCCCTGTAATTTCGGCAAACCTATACAACAAGGCATGCTGAACACGATGCGCATGGACAATGACGCCAGTTCGTCACCGTTCCGTCAAACCAGCACCTGGCGCTATCTCCGTCAATATTGAGGCTACAGACCTATAATTTCGGCAAACCTATACAACCAGCCATGCCAAATACGATGCGCATGGCCAATGACGCCAGTTCGTCACCGTTCCGTCAACCCAGCACGATGGCGCTATCTCCGTCAATATCAATATTGAGGCTACGGACCTGTAATTTCGGCAAACCTAGACAACCAGCCATGCTGAACACGATGCGCATGGCCAATGACGCCAGTTCGTCACCGTTCCGTCAACCCAGCACGATGGCGCTATCTCCGTCAATATCAATATTGAGGCTACGGACCTGTAATTTCGGCAAACCTATACAACCAGCCATGCTGAACACGATGCGCATGGCCAATGACGCCAGTTCGTCACCGTTCCGTCAACCCGGCACGATGGCGCTATCTCCGTCAATATCAATATTGAGGCTACGGACCTGTAATTTCGGCAAACCTATACAACCAGCCATGCTGAACACGATGCGCATGGCCAATGACGCCAGTTCGTCACCGTTCCGTCAACCCGGCACGATGGCGCTATCTCCGTCAATATCAATATTGAGGCTACGGACCTGTAATTTCGGCAAACCTACACAACAAGCCATGCTGAACACGATGCGCATGGCCAATGACGCCAGTTCGTCACCGTTCCGTCAAACCAGCACGGTGGCATATCTCCGTCAATATTAAGGCTACAGACCTGTAATTTCGGCAAACCTACACAACAAGCCATGCTGAACACGATGCGCATGGCCAATGACGCCAGTTCGTCACCGTTCCGTCTGACCAGTACGGTGGCGCTATCTCCGTCAATATTGAGGCTACGGACCTGTAATTTTGGCAAACCTATACAACCAGCCATGCTGAACATGATGCGCATGGCCAATGACGCCAGTTCGTCACCGTTCCGTCAAACCAGCACGGTGGCATATCTCCGTCAATATTGAGGCTACGGACCTGTAATTTCGGCAAACCTAGACAACCAGCCATGCTGAACATGATGCGCATGGCCAATGACGCCAGTTCGTCACCGTTCCGTCAAACCAGCACGGTGGCATATCTCCGTCAATATTGAGGCTACGGACCTGTAATTTCAGCAAACCTACACAACAAGCCATGCTGAACACGATGCGCATGGCCAATGACGTCAGTTCGTCACCGTTCCGTCAACCCAGCACGATGGCGCTATCTCCGTCAATATCAATATTGAGGCTACGGACCTGTAATTTCAGCAAACCTACACAACAAGCCATGCTGAACACGATGCGCATGGCCAATGACGTCAGTTCGTCACCGTTCCGTCAACCCAGCACGATGGCGCTATCTCCGTCAATATCAATATTGAGGCTACGGACCTGTAATTTCGGCAAACCTAGACAACCAGCCATGCTGAACACGATGCGCATGGCCAATGACGCCAGTTCGTCACCGTTCCGTCAAACCAGCACGGTGGCATATCTCCGTCAATATTAAGGCTACAGACCTGTAATTTCGGCAAACCTACACAACAAGCCATGCTGAACACGATGCGCATGGCCAATGACGCCAGTTCGTCACCGTTCCGTCTGACCAGTACGGTGGCGCTATCTCCGTCAATATTGAGGCTACGGACCTGTAATTTTGGCAAACCTATACAACCAGCCATGCTGAACATGATGCGCATGGCCAATGACGCCAGTTCGTCACCGTTCCGTCAAACCAGCACGGTGGCATATCTCCGTCAATATTGAGGCTACGGACCTGTAATTTCAGCAAACCTACACAACAAGCCATGCTGAACACGATGCGCATGGCCAATGACGTCAGTTCGTCACCGTTCCGTCAACCCAGCACGATGGCGCTATCTCCGTCAATATCAATATTGAGGCTACGGACCTGTAATTTCGGCAAACCTAGACAACCAGCCATGCTGAACACGATGCGCATGGCCAATGACGCCAGTTCGTCACCGTTCCGTCAAACCAGCACGGTGGCGCTATCTCAGTCAATATTGAGGCTACGGACCTGTAATTTTGGCAAACCTATACAACCAGCCATGCCAAATTCGATGCGCATGGCCAATGACGCCAGTTCGTCACCGTTCCGTCAAACCAGCACGGTGGCGCTATCTCCGTCAATATTGAGGCTACGGACCTGTAATTTTGGCAAACCTATACAACCAGCCATGCCAAATTCGATGCGCATGGCCAATGACGCCAGTTCGTCACCGTTCCGTCAACCCGGCACGATGGCGCTATCTCCGTCAATATCAATATTGAGGCTACGGACCTGTAATTTCGGCAAACCTACACAACAAGCCATGCTGAACACGATGCGCATGGCCAATGACGCCAGTTCGTCACCGTTCCGTCAAACCAGCACGGTGGCATATCTCCGTCAATATTAAGGCTACAGACCTGTAATTTCGGCAAATCCCACACAACCAGCCATGCTGAACACGATGCGCATGGCCAATGACGCCAGTTCGTCACCGTTCCGTCAAACCAGCACGGTGGCGCTATCTCCGTCAATATTGAGGCTACGGACCTGTAATTTTGGCAAACCTATACAACCAGCCATGCTGAACATGATGCGCATGGCCAATGACGCCAGTTCGTCACCGTTCCGTCAAACCAGCACGGTGGCGCTATCTCCGTCAATATTGAGGCTACGGACCTGTAATTTCAGCAAACCTACACAACAAGCCATGCTGAACACGATGCGCATGGCCAATGACGCCAGTTCGTCACCGTTCCGTCAAACCAGCACGGTGGCATATCTCCGTCAATATTAAGGCTACGGCCCTGTAATTTCGGCAAACCTACACAACCAGCCATGCCGAACACGATGCGCATGGCCAATGACGCCAGTTCGTCACCGTTCCGTCTGACCAGCACGGTGGCGCTATCTCCGTCAATATTGAGGCTACGGACCTGTAATTTCGGCAAACCTACACAACAAGCCATGCTGAACACGATGCGCATGGCCAATGACGCCAGTTCGTCACCGTTCCGTCAAACCAGCACGGTGGCATATCTCCGTCAATATTGAGGCTACGGACCTGTAATTTTGGCAAACCTATACAACCAGCCATGCTGAACATGATGCGCATGGCCAATGACGCCAGTTCGTCACCGTTCCGTCAAACCAGCACGGTGGCATATCTCCGTCAATATTGAGGCTACGGACCTGTAATTTCAGCAAACCTACACAACAAGCCATGGTGAACACGATGCGCATGGCCAATGACGCCAGTTCGTCACCGTTCCGTCAAACCAGCACGGTGGCATATCTCCGTCAATATTAAGGCTACGGCCCTGTAATTTCGGCAAACCTACACAACCAGCCATGCCGAACACGATGCGCATGGCCAATGACGCCAGTTCGTCACCGTTCCGTCTGACCAGCACGGTGGCGCTATCTCCGTCAATATTGAGGCTACGGACCTGTAATTTTGGCAAACCTATACAACCAGCCATGCTGAACATGATGCGCATGGCCAATGACGCCAGTTCGTCACCGTTCCGTCAACCCAGCACGATGGCGCTATCTCCGTCAATATCAATATTGAGGCTACGGACCTGTAATTTCGGCAAACCTAGACAACCAGCCATGCTGAACACGATGCGCATGGCCAATGACGCCAGTTCGTCACCGTTCCGTCAACCCAGCACGGTGGCATATCTCCGTCAATATTAAGGCTACGGACCTGTAATTTCGGCAAACCTACACAACAAGCCATGCTGAACACGATGCGCATGGCCAATGACGCCAGTTCGTCACCGTTCCGTCAAACCAGCACGGTGGCATATCTCCGTCAATATTAAGGCTACGGACCTGTAATTTCGGCAAACCTACACAACCAGCCATGCTTAACACGATGCGCATGGCCAATGACGCCAGTTCGTCACCGTTCCGTCAAACCAGCACGGTGGCGCTATCTCCGTCAATATTGAGGCTACGGACCTGTAATTTTGGCAAACCTATACAACCAGCCATGCTGAACATGATGCGCATGGCCAATGACGCCAGTTCGTCACCGTTCCGTCAAACCAGCACGGTGGCATATCTCCGTCAATATTGAGGCTACAGACTTGTAATTTCGGCAAACCTATACAACCAGCCATGCTGAACACGATGCGCATGGCCAATGACGCCAGTTCGTCACCGTTCCGTCAACCCAGCACGATGGCGCTATCTCCGTCAATATCAATATTGAGGCTACGGACCTGTAATTTCGGCAAACCTATACAACCAGCCATGCTGAACACGATGCGCATGGCCAATGACGCCAGTTCGTCACCGTTCCGTCAACCCAGCACGGTGGCATATCTCCGTCAATATTAAGGCTACGGACCTGTAATTTCGGCAAACCTACACAACAAGCCATGCTGAACACGATGCGCATGGCCAATGACGCCAGTTCGTCACCGTTCCGTCAAACCAGCACGGTGGCATATCTCCGTCAATATTAAGGCTACGGACCTGTAATTTCGGCAAACCTAGACAACCAGCCATGCTGAACACGATGCGCATGGCCAATGACGCCAGTTCGTCACCGTTCCGTCAAACCAGCATGGTGGCATATCTCCGTCAATATTAAGGCTACAGACCTGTAATTTCGGCAAACCTATACAACCAGCCATGGTGAACACGATGCGCATGGCCAATGACGCCAGTTCGTCACCGTTCCGTCAAACCAGCACGGTGGCGCTATCTCAGTCAATATTGAGGCTACGGACCTGTAATTTTGGCAAACCTATACAACCAGCCATGCCAAATTCGATGCGCATGGCCAATGACGCCAGTTCGTCACCGTTCCGTCAAACCAGCACGGTGGCGCTATCTCCGTCAATATTGAGGCTACGGACCTGTAATTTTGGCAAACCTAGACAACCAGCCATGCCAAATACAATGCGCATGGCCAATGACGCCAGTTCGTCACCGTTCCGTCAACCCAGCACGATGGCGCTATCTCCGTCAATATTAAGGCTACGGACCTGTAATTTCGGCAAACCTATACAACCAGCCATGGTGAACACGATGCGCATGGCCAATGACGCCAGTTCGTCACCGTTCCGTCTGACCAGTACGGTGGCGCTATCTCCGTCAATATTGAGGCTACAGACCTGTAATTTTGGCAAACCTACACAACAAGCCATGCCAAATACGATGCGCATGGCCAATGACGCCAGTTCGTCACCGTTCCGTCAAACCAGCACGGTGGCGCTATCTCAGTCAATATTGAGGCTACGGACCTGTAATTTTGGCAAACCTATACAACCAGCCATGCCAAATACGATGCGCATGGCCAATGACGCCAGTTCGTCACCGTTCCGTCAAACCAGCATGGTGGCGCTATCTCCGTCAATATTGAGGCTACGGACCTGTAATTTCGGCAAACCTACACAACAAGGCATGCCGAACACGATGCGCATGGCCAATGACGTTAGTTCGTCACCGTTCCGTCAACCCAGCACGATGGCGCTATCTCCGTCAATATCAATATTGAGGCTACGGACCTGTAATTTCGGCAAACCTAGACAACCAGCCATGCCAAATACAATGCGCATGGCCAATGACGCCAGTTCGTCACCGTTCCGTCAACCCAGCACGATGGCGCTATCTCCGTCAATATTAAGGCTACGGACCTGTAATTTCGGCAAACCTATACAACCAGCCATGGTGAACACGATGCGCATGGCCAATGACGCCAGTTCGTCACCGTTCCGTCTGACCAGTACGGTGGCGCTATCTGCGTCAATATTGAGGCTACAGACCTGTAATTTTGGCAAACCTACACAACAAGCCATGCCAAATACGATGCGCATGGCCAATGACGCCAGTTCGTCACCGTTCCGTCAAACCAGCACGGTGGCGCTATCTCAGTCAATATTGAGGCTACGGACCTGTAATTTTGGCAAACCTATACAACCAGCCATGCCAAATACGATGCGCATGGCCAATGACGCCAGTTCGTCACCGTTCCGTCAAATCAGCACGGTGGCATATCTCCGTCAATATTGAGGCTACAGACCTGTAATTTCGGCAAACCTATACAACAAGCCATGCTGAACACGATGCGCATGGCCAATGTTCGTCACCGTTCCGTCTGACCAGTACGGTGGCGCTATCTCCGTCAATATTGAGGCTACAGACCTGTAATTTTGGCAAACCTACACAACAAGCCATGCCAAATACGATGCGCATGGCCAATGACGCCAGTTCGTCACCGTTCCGTCAAACCAGCACATGGCGCTATCTCCGTCAATATTGAGGCTACAGACCTGTAATTTCGGCAAACCTATACAACCAGCCATGCCAAATACGATGCGCATGGCCAATGACGCCAGTTCGTCACCGTTCCGTCAAACCAGCACGGTGGCGCTATCTGCGTCAATATTGAGGCTACGGACCTGTAATTTTGGCAAACCTATACGACCAGCCATGCCAAATTCGATGCGCATGGCCAATGACGCCAGTTCGTTACCGTTCCGTCAAACCAGCATGGTGGTATATCTCCGTCAATATTAAGGCTACGGACCTGTAATTTCGGCAAACCTATACAACCAGCCATGGTGAACACGATGCGCATGGCCAATGACGCCAGTTCGTCACCGTTCCGTCAAACCAGCATGGTGGCGCTATCTCCGTCAATATTGAGGCTACGGACCTGTAATTTTGGCAAACCTATACAACCAGCCATGCTGAACACGATGCGCATGGCCAATGACGCCAGTTCGTCACCGTTCCGTCTGACCAGCACGGTGGCGCTATCTGCGTCAATATTGAGGCTACGGACCTGTAATTTTGGCAAACCTATAGAACCAGCCATGCTTAACACGATGCGCATGGCCAATGACGCCAGTTCGTCACCGTTCCGTCAAACCAGCACGGTGGCATATCTCCGTCAATATCGAGGCTACGGACCTGTAATTTTGGCAAACCTATACGACCAGCCATGCCAAATTCGATGCGCATGGCCAATGACGCCAGTTCGTTACCGTTCCGTCAAACCAGCATGGTGGTATATCTCCGTCAATATTAAGGCTACGGACCTGTAATTTCGGCAAACCTATACAACCAGCCATGGTGAACACGATGCGCATGGCCAATGACGCCAGTTCGTCACCGTTCCGTCAAACCAGCACGGTGGCGCTATCTGCGTCAATATTGAGGCTACGGACCTGTAATTTTGGCAAACCTATACAACCAGCCATGCTGAACACGATGCGCATGGCCAATGACGCCAGTTCGTCACCGTTCCGTCAAATCAGCACGGTGGCATATCTCCGTCAATATTGAGGCTACAGACCTGTAATTTCGGCAAACCTATACAACAAGCCATGCTGAACACGATGCGCATGGCCAATGTTCGTCACCGTTCCGTCTGACCAGTACGGTGGCGCTATCTCCGTCAATATTGAGGCTACAGACCTGTAATTTCGGCAAACCTAGACAACCAGCCATGCTGAACACGATGCGCATGGCCAATGTTCGTCACCGTTCCGTCAAACCAGCACATGGCGCTATCTCCGTCAATATTGAGGCTACGGACCTGTAATTTTGGCAAACCTACACAACAAGCCATGCTGAACACGATGCGCATGGCCAATGACGTCAGTTCGTCACCGTTCCGTCAACCCAGCACGGTGGCGCTATCTGCGTCAATATTGAGGCTACGGACCTGTAATTTCGGCAAACCTATACAACCAGCCATGCTTAACACGATGCGCATGGCCAATGACGCCAGTTCGTCACCGTTCCGTCAAACCAGCACGGTGGCGCTATCTGCGTCAATATTGAGGCTACGGACCTGTAATTTCGGCAAACCTATACAACCAGCCATGGTGAACACGATGCGCATGGCCAATGACGCCAGTTCGTCACCGTTCCGTCAAACCAGCACGGTGGCGCTATCTCCGTCAATATTGAGGCTACGGACCTGTAATTTTGGCAAACCTACACAACAAGGCATGCCGAACACGATGCGCATCGCCAATGACGCCAGTTCGTCACCGTTCCGTCAACCCAGCACGGTGGCGCTATCTCCGTCAATATTGAGGCTACAGACCTGTAATTTCGGCAAACCTAGACAACCAGCCATGCTGAACACGATGCGCATGGCCAATGTTCGTCACCGTTCCGTCAAACCAGCATGGTGGCGCTATCTGCGTCAATATTGAGGCTACGGACCTGTAATTTCGGCAAACCTATACAACCAGCCATGCTTAACACGATGCGCATGGCCAATGACGCCAGTTCGTCACCGTTCCGTCAAACCAGCACGGTGGCGCTATCTCCGTCAATATTGAGGCTACGGACCTGTAATTTTGGCAAACCATACAACCAGCCATGCCAAATTCGATGCGCATGGCCAATGACGCCAGTTCATCACCGTTCCGTCAAACCAGCACGGTGGCGCTATCTCCGTCAATATTGAGGCTACGGACCTGTAATTTTGGCAAACCTATACGACCAGCCATGCCAAATTCGATGCGCATGGCCAATGACGCCAGTTCGTTACCGTTCCGTCAAACCAGCATGGTGGTATATCTCCGTCAATATTAAGGCTACGGACCTGTAATTTCGGCAAACCTATACAACCAGCCATGGTGAACACGATGCGCATGGCCAATGACGCCAGTTCGTCACCGTTCCGTCAAACCAGCACGGTGGCGCTATCTCCGTCAACATTGAGGCTACAGACCTGTAATTTCGGCAAACCTAGACAACCAGCCATGCTGAACACGATGCGCATGGCCAATGTTCGTCACCGTTCCGTCAAACCAGCATGGTGGCGCTATCTGCGTCAATATTGAGGCTACGGACCTGTAATTTCGGCAAACCTATACAACCAGCCATGCTTAACACGATGCGCATGGCCAATGACGCCAGTTCGTCACCGTTCCGTCAAACCAGCACGGTGGCGCTATCTCCGTCAATATTGAGGCTACGGACCTGTAATTTTGGCAAACCTATACAACCAGCCATGCCAAATTCGATGCGCATGGCCAATGACGCCAGTTCATCACCGTTCCGTCAAACCAGCACGGTGGCGCTATCTCCGTCAATATTGAGGCTACGGACCTGTAATTTTGGCAAACCTATACAACCAGCCATGGTGAACACGATGCGCATGGCCAATGACGCCAGTTCGTCACCGTTCCGTCAAACCAGCATGGTGGTATATCTCCGTCAATATTAAGGCTACGGACCTGTAATTTCGGCAAACCTATACAACCAGCCATGGTGAACACGATGCGCATGGCCAATGACGCCAGTTCGTCACCGTTCCGTCAACCCAGCACGGTGGCGCTATCTCCGTCAATATTGAGGCTACAGACCTGTAATTTCGGCAAACCTAGACAACCAGCCATGCTGAACACGATGCGCATGGCCAATGTTCGTCACCGTTCCGTCAAACCAGCATGGTGGCGCTATCTGCGTCAATATTGAGGCTACGGACCTGTAATTTCGGCAAACCTATACAACCAGCCATGCTTAACACGATGCGCATGGCCAATGACGCCAGTTCGTCACCGTTCCGTCAAACCAGCACGGTGGCGCTATCTCCGTCAATATTGAGGCTACGGACCTGTAATTTTGGCAAACCTATACAACCAGCCATGCCAAATTCGATGCGCATGGCCAATGACGCCAGTTCATCACCGTTCCGTCAAACCAGCACGGTGGCGCTATCTCCGTCAATATTGAGGCTACGGACCTGTAATTTTGGCAAACCTATACAACCAGCCATGCCAAATTCGATGCGCATGGCCAATGACGCCAGTTCGTCACCGTTCCGTCAAACCAGCACGGTGGCGCTATCTCCGTCAATATCAATATTGAGGCTACGGACCTGTAATTTCGGCAAACCTACACAACCAGCCATGCTTAACACGATGCGCATGGCCAATGACGCCAGTTCGTCACCGTTCCGTCAAACCAGCACGGTGGCGCTATCTCCGTCAATATTGAGGCTACGGACCTGTAATTTCGGCAAACCTATACAACCAGCCATGCTTAACACGATGCGCATGGCCAATGACGCCAGTTCGTCACCGTTCCGTCAACCCAGCACGGTGGCGCTATCTCCGTCAATATTGAAGCTACGGACCTGTAATTTCGGCAAACCTATACAACCAGCCATGCTTAACACGATGCGCATGGCCAATGACGCCAGTTCGTCACCGTTCCGTCAAACCAGCACGGTGGCGCTATCTCCGTCAATATTGAGGCTACGGACCTGTAATTTTGGCAAACCTATACAACCAGCCATGCCAAATTCGATGCGCATGGCCAATGACGCCAGTTCGTCACCGTTCCGTCAAACCAGCACGGTGGCGCTATCTGCGTCAATATTGAGGCTACGGACCTGTAATTTTGGCAAACCTATACAACCAGCCATGCCAAATTCGATGCGCATGGCCAATGACACCAGTTCGTCACCGTTCCGTCAAACCAGCACGGTGGCGCTATCTCCGTCAATATTGAGGTTACGGCCCTGTAATTTCGGCAAACCTACACAACAAGGCATGCCGAACACGATGCGCATTGACAATGACGCCAGTTCGTCAACGTTCCGTCAAACCAGCACGGTGGCATATCTCCGTCAATATTGAGGCTACGGACCTGTAATTTTGGCAAACCTATACAACCAGCCATGCCAAATTCGATGCGCATGGCCAATGACGCCAGTTCGTCACCGTTCCGTCAAACCAGCATGGTGGCATATCTCCGTCAATATTAAGGCTACGGACCTGTAATTTTGGCAAACCTATACAACCAGCCATGCTTAACACGATGCGCATGGCCAATGACACCAGTTCGTCACCGTTCCGTCAAACCAGCACGGTGGCGCTATCTCCGTCAATATTGAGGCTACGGACCTGTAATTTTGGCAAACCTATACAACCAGCCATGCCAAATTCGATGCGCATGGCCAATGACGCCAGTTCGTCACCGTTCCGTCAAACCAGCACGGTGGCGCTATCTCCGTCAATATTGAGGCTACAGACCTGTAATTTTGGCAAACCTACACAACAAGGCATGCCGAACACGATGCGCATGGCCAATGACACCAGTTCGTCACCGTTCCGTCAAACCAGCACGGTGGCGCTATCTGCGTCAATAATAAGGCTACGGACCTGTAATTTCGGCAAACCTACACAACCAGCCATGCTTAACACGATGCGCATGGCCAATGACGCCAGTTCGTCACCGTTCCGTCAAACCAGCACGGTGGCGCTATCTCCGTCAATATTGAGGCTACGGACCTGTAATTTTGGCAAACCTATACAACCAGCCATGCCAAATTCGATGCGCATGGCCAATGACGCCAGTTCGTCACCGTTCCGTCAAACCAGCATGGTGGCATATCTCCGTCAATATTAAGGCTACAGACCTGTAATTTCGGCAAACCTATACAACCAGCCATGGTGAACACGATGCGCATGGCCAATGACGCCAGTTCGTCACCGTTCCGTCAAACCAGCACGGTGGCGCTATCTCAGTCAATATTGAGGCTACGGACCTGTAATTTTGGCAAACCTATACAACCAGCCATGCCAAATTCGATGCGCATGGCCAATGACGCCAGTTCGTCACCGTTCCGTCAAACCAGCACGGTGGCGCTATCTCCGTCAATATTGAGGCTACGGACCTGTAATTTTGGCAAACCTATACAACCAGCCATGCCAAATTCGATGCGCATGGCCAATGACGCCAGTTCGTCACCGTTCCGTCAAACCAGCACGGTGGCGCTATCTCCGTCAATATTGAGGCTACAGACCTGTAATTTTGGCAAACCTATACAACCAGCCATGCCAAATTCGATGCGCATGGCCAATGACGCCAGTTCGTCACCGTTCCGTCAAACCAGCATGGTGGCATATCTCCGTCAATATTAAGGCTACAGACCTGTAATTTCGGCAAACCTACACAACAAGGCATGCCGAACACGATGCGCATGGCCAATGACGCCAGTTCGTCACCGTTCCGTCAAACCAGCATGGTGGCATATCTCCGTCAATATTGAGGTTACGGACCTGTAATTTTGGCAAACCTACACAACAAGGCATGCCGAGCACGATGCGCATGGCCAATGACGCCAGTTCGTCACCGTTCCGTCAAACCAGCACGGTGGCGCTATCTCCGTCAATATTGAGGCTACGGACCTGTAATTTTGGCAAACCTATACAACCAGCCATGCCAAATTCGATGCGCATGGCCAATGACGCCAGTTCATCACCGTTCCGTCAAACCAGCACGGTGGCGCTATCTCCGTCAATATTGAGGCTACGGACCTGTAATTTTGGCAAACCTATACAACAAGGCATGCCGAACACGATGCGCATGGCCAATGACACCAGTTCGTCACCGTTCCGTCAAACCAGCACGGTGGCGCTATCTGCGTCAATAATAAGGCTACGGACCTGTAATTTTGGCAAACCTATACAACCAGCCATGCCAAATTCGATGCGCATGGCCAATGACGCCAGTTCGTCACCGTTCCGTCAAACCAGCACGGTGGCGCTATCTCCGTCAATATTGAGGCTACGGACCTGTAATTTTGGCAAACCTATACAACCAGCCATGCCAAATTCGATGCGCATGGCCAATGACGCCAGTTCATCACCGTTCCGTCAAACCAGCACGGTGGCGCTATCTCCGTCAATATTGAGGCTACGGACCTGTAATTTTGGCAAACCTATACAACAAGGCATGCCGAACACGATGCGCATGGCCAATGACACCAGTTCGTCACCGTTCCGTCAAACCAGCACGGTGGCGCTATCTGCGTCAATAATAAGGCTACGGACCTGTAATTTCGGCAAACCTACACAACCAGCCATGCTTAACACGATGCGCATGGCCAATGACGCCAGTTCGTCACCGTTCCGTCAAACCAGCACGGTGGCGCTATCTCCGTCAATATTGAGGCTACGGACCTGTAATTTTGGCAAACCTATACAACCAGCCATGCCAAATTCGATGCGCATGGCCAATGACGCCAGTTCGTCACCGTTCCGTCAAACCAGCACGGTGGCGCTATCTGCGTCAATAATAAGGCTACGGACCTGTAATTTCGGCAAACCTATACAACCAGCCATGCTTAACACGATGCGCATGGCCAATGACGCCAGTTCGTCACCGTTCCGTCAAACCAGCACGGTGGCGCTATCTCCGTCAATATTGAGGTTACGGCCCTGTAATTTCGGCAAACCTACACAACAAGGCATGCCGAACACGATGCGCATTGACAATGACGCCAGTTCGTCAACGTTCCGTCAAACCAGCACGGTGGCATATCTCCGTCAATATTGAGGCTACGGACCTGTAATTTTGGCAAACCTATACAACCAGCCATGCCAAATTCGATGCGCATGGCCAATGACGCCAGTTCGTCACCGTTCCGTCAAACCAGCATGGTGGCATATCTCCGTCAATATTAAGGCTACGGACCTGTAATTTTGGCAAACCTATACAACCAGCCATGCTTAACACGATGCGCATGGCCAATGACACCAGTTCGTCACCGTTCCGTCAAACCAGCACGGTGGCGCTATCTCCGTCAATATTGAGGCTACGGACCTGTAATTTTGGCAAACCTATACAACCAGCCATGCCAAATTCGATGCGCATGGCCAATGACGCCAGTTCGTCACCGTTCCGTCAAACCAGCACGGTGGCGCTATCTCCGTCAATATTGAGGCTACAGACCTGTAATTTTGGCAAACCTACACAACAAGGCATGCCGAACACGATGCGCATGGCCAATGACACCAGTTCGTCACCGTTCCGTCAAACCAGCACGGTGGCGCTATCTGCGTCAATAATAAGGCTACGGACCTGTAATTTCGGCAAACCTACACAACCAGCCATGCTTAACACGATGCGCATGGCCAATGACGCCAGTTCGTCACCGTTCCGTCAAACCAGCACGGTGGCGCTATCTCCGTCAATATTGAGGCTACAGACCTGTAATTTTGGCAAACCTATACAACCAGCCATGCCAAATTCGATGCGCATGGCCAATGACGCCAGTTCGTCACCGTTCCGTCAAACCAGCATGGTGGCATATCTCCGTCAATATTAAGGCTACAGACCTGTAATTTCGGCAAACCTATACAACCAGCCATGGTGAACACGATGCGCATGGCCAATGACGCCAGTTCGTCACCGTTCCGTCAAACCAGCACGGTGGCGCTATCTCCGTCAATATTGAGGCTACAGACCTGTAATTTGGCAAACCTACACAACAAGGCATGCCGAACACGATGCGCATGGCCAATGACACCAGTTCGTCACCGTTCCGTCAAACCAGCACGGTGGCGCTATCTGCGTCAATAATAAGGCTACGGACCTGTAATTTCGGCAAACCTACACAACCAGCCATGCTTAACACGATGCGCATGGCCAATGACGCCAGTTCGTCACCGTTCCGTCAAACCAGCACGGTGGCGCTATCTCCGTCAATATTGAGGCTACGGACCTGTAATTTTGGCAAACCTATACAACCAGCCATGCCAAATTCGATGCGCATGGCCAATGACGCCAGTTCGTCACCGTTCCGTCAAACCAGCATGGTGGCATATCTCCGTCAATATTAAGGCTACAGACCTGTAATTTCGGCAAACCTATACAACCAGCCATGGTGAACACGATGCGCATGGCCAATGACGCCAGTTCGTCACCGTTCCGTCAAACCAGCACGGTGGCGCTATCTCAGTCAATATTGAGGCTACGGACCTGTAATTTTGGCAAACCTACAACCAGCCATGCCAAATTCGATGCGCATGGCCAATGAGATTGACCAGTTCGTCACCGTTCCGTCAAACCAGCACGGTGGCGCTATCTGCGTCAATAATAAGGCTACGGACCTGTAATTTCGGCAAACCTACACAACCAGCCATGCTTAACACGATGCGCATGGCCAATGACGCCAGTTCGTCACCGTTCCGTCAAACCAGCACGGTGGCGCTATCTCCGTCAATACGTAACTGAGGCTACGGACCTGTAATTTGTGGCAAACCTACACAACCGCATGCCGAACACGATGCACATAGCCAATGACACCAGTTCGTCACCGTTCCGTCAAACCAGCGCTATCTGCGTCACCTGTAGACCTGTAATTTCGGCAAACCTATACAACCAGCCATGCTTAACACGATGCGCATGGCCAATGACGCCAGTTCGTCACCGTTCCGTCAAACCAGCATGGTGCGCATATCTCCATCAATATTAAGGCTATCTCGAGTCAATCGGCAAACCTGGCATACAACCAGACCTGGCCATGAACACGATGCGCTGTAATGACGCCAGTTCTCTGTTCGTCAAACCAGCACGGTAGCGCGCTATTCTCAATCAATGGAGCTGCGGACCTGTAATTTTGGCAAACCTATACAACCAGCCATGCCAAATTCGATGCGCATAGCCAATGACACCAGTTCGTCACCGTTCCGTCAAACCAGCACGGTGGCGCTATCTGCGTCAATATTGGGCTACGGACCTGTAATTTTGGCAAACCTATACAATAGCCGACTTAACGATGCGCATGGCCAATGACGCTGGTTCGTCACCGTTCCGTCAAAAACCAGCGGCCTGGTGGCGCTATCTCCCGTCAGCCATTGAGCTACGGACCTGTAATTTTGGCAAACCTATACAACCAGCCATGCCAAATTCGATGCGCATGACCAGCCAACGCCAGTTCGTCACCGTTCCGTCAAACCAGCATGGTGGCATATCTCCGTCAATATTAAGGCTACAGACCTGTAATTTCGGCAAACCTATACAACCAGCCATGGTGCCGAACACGATGCGCATGGCCAATGACGCCAGTTCGTCACCGTTCCGTCAAACCAGCACGGTGGCGCTATCTCAGTCAATATTGAGGCTACGGACCTGTAATTTTGGCAAACCTATACAACCAGCCATCATTCGATGCGCATGGCCAATGACGCCAGTTCGTCACCGTTCCGTCAAACCAGCATGGCATATCTCCGTCAATATTGAGGTTACGGACCTGTAATTTTGGCAAACCTACACAACAAGGCATGCCGAGCACGATGCGCATGGCCAATGACGCCAGTTCGTCACCGTTCCGTCAAACCAGCACGGTGGCGCTATCTCCGTCAATATTGAGGCTACGGACCTGTAATTTTTGGCAAACCTATACAACCAGCCATGCCAAATTCGATGCGCATGGCCAATGACGCCAGTTCATCACCGTTCCGTCAAACCAGCACGGTGGCGCTATCTCCGTCAATATTGAGGCTACGGACCTGTAATTTTGGCAAACCTATACAACAAGGCATGCCGAACACGATGCGCATGGCCAATGACACCAGTTCGTCACCGTTCCGTCAAACCAGCACGGTGGCGCTATCTGCGTCAATATTAAGGCTACGGACCTGTAATTTCAAAGCAAACCTACACAACCAGCCATGCTTAACACGATGCGCATGGCCAATGACGCCAGTTCGTCACCGTTCAAATCGTCAAACCAGCACGGTGGCGCTATCTCGTTTGCGTCAATATTGAGGCTACGGACCTGTAATTTTGGCAAACCTATACAACCAGCCATGCCAAATTCGATGCGCATGGCCAATGACGCCAGTTCGTCACCGTTCCGTCAAACCAGCACGGTGGCGCTATCTCCGTCAATATTGAGGCTACAGACCTGTAATTTTGGCAAACCTATACAACCAGCCATGCCAAATTCGATGCGCATGGCCAATGACGCCAGTTCGTCACCGTTCCGTCAAACCAGCATGGTGGCATATCTCCGTCAATATTAAGGCTACAGACCTGTAATTTCGGCAAACCTATATAACCAGCCATGGTGAACACGATGCGCATGGCCAATGACGCCAGTTCGTCACCGTTCCGATCAAACCAGCATGGTGGCATATCTCCGTCAATATTGAGGTTACGGACCTGTAATTTTGGCAAACCTACACAACAAGGCATGCCGAGCACGATGCGCATGGCCAATGACGCCAGTTCGTCACCGTTCCGTCAAACCAGCACGGTGGCGCTATCTCCGTCAATATTGAGGCTACGGACCTGTAATTTTGGCAAACCTATACAACCACCGCCATGCCAAATTCGATGCACGCATGGCCAATGACGCCAGTTCGTCACCGTTCCGTCAAACCAGCATGGTGAAGGCATATCTCCGTCAATATTAAGGCTACGGACCTGTAATTTTGGCAAACCTATACAACCAGCCATGCTTAACACGATGCGCATGGCCAATGACACCAGTTCGTCACCGTTCCGTCAAACCAGCACGGTGGCGCTATCTCCGTCAATATTGAGGCTACGGACCTGTAATTTTGGCAAACCTATACAAGCCAGCCATGCCAAATTCGATGCGCATGGCCAATGACGCCAGTTCGTCACCGTTCCGTCAAACCAGCACGGTGGCGCTATCTCCGTCAATATTGAGGCTACAGACCTGTAATTTTGGCAAACCTACACAACAAGGCATGCCGAACACGATGCGCATGGCCAATGACACCAGTTCGTCACCGTTCCGTCAAACCAGCACGGTGGCGCTATCTGCGTCAATAATAAGGCTACGGACCTGTAATTTCGGCAAACCTACACAACCAGCCATGCTTAACACGATGCGCATGGCCAATGACGCCAGTTCGTCACCGTTCCGTCAAACCAGCACGGTGGCGCTATCTCCGTCAATATTGAGGCTACGGACCTGTAATTTTTGGCAAACCTATACAACCAGCCATGCCAAATTCGATGCGCATGGCCAATGGCTTTCAGTTCGTCACCGTTCCGTCAAACCAGCATGGTGGCATATCTCCGTCAATATTAAGGCTACAGACCTGTAATTTCGGCAAACCTATACAACCAGCCATGGTGAACACGATGCGCATGGCCAATGACGCCAGTTCGTCACCGTTCCGTCAAACCAGCACGGTGGCGCTATCTCAGTCAATATTGAGGCTACGGACCTGTAATTTTGGCAAACCTATACAACCAGCCATGCCAAATTCGATGCGCATGGCCAATGACGCCAGTTCGTCACCGTTCCGTCAAACCAGCACGGTGGCGCTATCTCCGTCAATATTGAGGCTACAGACCTGTAATTTTGGCAAACCTACACAACAAGGCATGCCGAACACGATGCGCATGGCCAATGACACCAGTTCGTCACCGTTCCGTCAAACCAGCACGGTGGCGCTATCTGCGTCAATGGCCAAGGCTACGGACCTGTAATTTCGGCTTCCAAACCTACACAACCAGCCATGCTTAACACGATGCGCATGGCCAATGACGCCAGTTCGTCACCGTTCCGTCAAACCAGCACGGTGGCGCTATCTCCGTCAATATTGAGGCTACGGACCTGTAATTTTGGCAAACCTATACAACCAGCCATGCCAAATTCGATGCGCATGGCCAATGACGCCAGTTCGTCACCGTTCCGTCAAACCAGCATGGTGGCATATCTCCGTCAATATTAAGGCTACAGACCTGTAATTTCGGCAAACCTATACAACCAGCCATGGTGAACACGATGCGCATGGCCAATGACGCCAGTTCGTCACCGTTCCGTCAAACCAGCACGGTGGCGCTATCTCAATCAATAATGAGGCTACGAGACCTGTAATTTTGGCAAACCTATACAACCAGCCATGCCAAATTCGATGCGCATGGCCAATGACACCGGTTCGTCACCGTTCCGTCAAACCAGCACGGTGGCGCTATCTGCGTCAATATTGAGGCTACGGACCTGTAATTTTGGCAAACCTATACAACCAGCCATGCCAAATTCGATGCGCATGGCCAATGACGCCAGTTCGTCACCGTTCCGTCAAACCTTTGATGGCGCTATCTCCGTCAATATTGAGGCTACAGACCTGTAATTTTGGCAAACCTATACAACCAGCCATGCCAAATTCGATGCGCATATTGACGCCAGTTCGTCACCGTTCCGTCAAACCAGCATGGTGGCATATCTCCGTCAATATTAAGGCTACAGACGCCTGTAATTCCGGCAAACCATATAACCAGCCATGGTGAACACGATGCGCATGGCCAATGACGCCAGTTCGTCACCCGTTCCGTCAAACCAGCATGGTGGCATATCTCCGTCAATATTGAGGTTACGGACCTGTAATTTTGGCAAACCTACACAACAAGGCATGCCGAGCACGATGCGCATGGCCAGCGTGACGCCAGTTCATTACCGTTCCGTCAAACCAGCACGGTGGCGCTATCTCCGTCAATATTGAGGCTACGGACCTGTAATTTTGGCAAACCTATACAACCAGCCATGCCAAATTCGATGCGCATGGCCAATGACGCCAGTTCGTCACCGTTCAATCAAACCAGCACGGTGGCGCTATCTCCGTCAATATTGAGGCTACGGACCTGTAATTTTGGCAAACCTATACAACCAGCCATGCCAAATTCGATGCGCATGGCCAATGACGCCAGTTCGTCACCGTTCCGTCAAACCAGCATGGTGGCATATCTCCATCAATATTAAGGCTACAGACCTGTAATTTCGGCAAACCTATACAACCAGCCATGAGCGAACACGATGCGCATGGCCAATGACGCCAGTTCGTCACCGTTCCGTCAAAACCAGCACGGTGGCGCGCCCGCTCTGCGCCATCGCGCCAGCAGCGGCTGTCAGTCAATATTGAGGCTACGGACCTGTAATTTTGGCAAACCTATACAACCAGCCATGCCAAATTCGATGCGCATAAGCCAATGACGCCAGTTCGTCACCGTTCAATCAAACCAGCACGGTGGCGCTATCTCCGTCAATATTGAGGCTACGGACCTGTAATTTTGGCAAACCTATGCAACCAGCCATGCCAAATTCGATGCGCATAGCCAATGACGCCAGTTCGTCACCGTTCCGTCAAGCAATACGTAATAA
>JAPDHH010000070.1:0-26338 GCA_032158285.1 Phytophthora sansomeana | reverse complement strand
TTGTACTTCGTTCAGTTACGTATTGCTGCAGGGGCATCCGCCCATTAAGCAACGTGCACGTCGGATTGCTCTGAGGCACCTCAAGAAGCTGTTTGAACTTCTGAAAGGTCTACTGCAGGCGAGGCTGATCTCGTTTTCGGACAGCCCTTGGGCGTCCTATTGTCATCGTTCTCAAGAAGAACGGGGTCGATATTCGACTTTGCATTGATTACAAGATGGTGAATGCGATCACCGCGAGTGTACTTCGTTCAGTTACGTATTGCTGCGATGCCATTAGTCGACAAGGCGACTTATTGACCGACATGGAGGCGTACTTATGGTTCTGCTCGCTCGACGCAGCCAGTGGCTTTTGGGCCGTGATGATGACCGAGCGAGCTTGGAAAGATTTCGGCGTTTGTCTGCGCTCTGGGAGCACTTTGAATGGCTCCGTATGCCGTCCGGACTGAAAAACGCGCCTATGATCTATCAGCGCATGATTGACAACGCCCTATGGGGTTTGTCCAGCCGCACGGTGGGTGGACGAACTTTGCGGAGAAGATGCAGGAAGCTGAGACCAAGTCTCGTTCACAAGCTCAGGAGGTTCCCGCCATCGGCATGGATGAGTCGAGCAGTGGACAGAGGCTTGGAGCACCAATGACGAAGTTTGAGGCCGACCGGGTGTCATCGATCGCGAACGACCCGGTGACGGTGTTGATTAACAGCCCGATCGCCGATATGTTTTCAACCAGGGAGCCGGACAAATCGTCGTTGGTGCCAGTGTTTGATCGGCGATCCTTCGTGGATGATATCTGCTTTGGTGAAGATTCTTTTGAAGCGTGCCTTAACACCCTCGACCGTCTTTTAGACAGGTTCGCAGAGTGTCGAATCAGCGTGAGCTTCACGAAGAGCATCTTTGTCCAGACGCGAGTTGATTTCCTATCACACGAGATCACCCCAGAAGGCATACGAGCTGATCCCAAGAAGCTCAAGGCCATCACCGTTCCCAAAGTCAAAAAAGGGCGTGCAAGCTTTCCTCGGTGCGCTGAATTACTATAGTCGCTTCATCCAAGACTTCGCGGTCTGATGCAAAAGCCTCTATCAGGTCAAGGACAGTGACTTCGAAGCGGGGGGTGACCTCTCAGCAGCCAAACGAAGCTTCGCTGCACTCCAGGCCAAGGTGGCGGAGGCACCGATACTTCGCCATTTCGACAAAACACGTGACGTACATGTGATGCTGTATGCTAACGAGTGGGCGTTGAGCTCCACTCTGATGCCGAAACATGATGATAAGTTGCACCCTGTGCGGTTCTGTGGACGCGTTCTGAAGGATGCCGAGAAGAATTATCACCCGGCCGAGAAGGAGGTCCTACGCCTGCTTTTGCTACTGAAGGTGTGTTACACACAGCTTGCGGGTCGGACCATCCATGTCTACACGCGCTTTTCGACGCTAGATTGGATGCATAAGTCGAAGACACTGTTCGGTCGGACTGCCCAGTTCGCCGTCCTACTGTCCCCGTGGCACCTGGAGGTGCAACGAGTCAAGGAAGACGACTGCGCCTTCGCCCAGTTACTGCAGGCGACTATTACGAGCTTTGTCGACCTCGACGAGTCGTTGGCACCGTTCGCGCCACCGACGCGAGGCTCACCGACAGCTCGAATCGACCCACATTTGCTATATGCACGACTACCTCGTGACTACAGAGGGTTTGTGTTGTCGTTCGATGGCTCTGCCAAGACGGAGAAGCACGATGGTTACGGCAGTTGTGCATGGGTGCTGTGGAAATTACCTGAATGGACTGTAGTGATCGCCGCGAGTGCTTATCTCGAAGTCACGACTGTCAACATGGCTGAGTATACGGGTATGAACAATGGAGTCTCTGCAGCGCTAGAACATGGCGTGCAGGATCTTGTAATTGTCGGTGACTCGCGATTAGCAATCTATCAATCACTAGGGGTGATGTCTTGCCGTAAGTAATCGTTGATGACTATGCAAAACCGCCACAGAGAGCTCACCAGCAAGCTTCGTTCGGTGAAGTATCTACATGCCATACGCGAGTACAACGCGGCAGCGGACTCCCCTGGCAAGTGAAGCACTGGAACATAAGCGGTCGAACGTGGTATCGGACGAAGACAGGAAACGTGTGTTGACCGAGTTAAACCGTATTCCCGAAGTCATCTACGAGACGTCGGCTGAAGATGTGGCTCTGACACATACACCTTCGGTCACAACAGCCCGAGCACTGGAAAAGGTTGTCGAATCCAGGAGCAAGAATTTTTTCGATTTTGTACGTGATGAGGCAAACTATTTATCAGTGACGACTCGACGACAAGCGCGCCAGAAACGCGTGCGGTTCGCGGATGAAGTATCGGTAATAGGTCAGGGAGAACCCACTCCTCAAGACGAAGCGAATGGTGTGCCGACAGACACCCCGAATGACCTAGGGACTGAGCAACATTCCGCAAGACCTACGCCTCTGGCCTCGAACGCAGAGGACATCGACCCAGCTGCAGTCCAAGAGGAGCGCCGCCAGCGCATCTCCCGAGTTCAAGACGAAGAAGCAAGATGGTCTCACCTTAAGACAGTCCTGAGAGGAGAGGAAGCGAAGCTGAGCTACAGAGACGCGCGTGATGCGTGGAAGAAGGCTGACAAGTTTGTTCTGAGCGAAGACGGTCTGCTTTACTTCTTGGAGACAAACCATCGGAGGGGTGACAGCCAGCAAGAGGAGACTACGTTACGCCTAGTGGTGCCGACAACGATGATTCAGGAGGTGCTGCAGATCAGCCATGACTCGCTAGAAGGTGGACATCAAGGTATAGTCCGGACTTTCAACCGAGTCCGAGCGGATTACTATTGGATCGGCCTATATGCGGATGTGAACAAGCACGTGCAGTCCTGTCCGGATTGTAACTCAAGCAAGAGTCGCCCGCAGCTCCGAGGATACTCGCCTGGCAACGTGCTGGCCGAAGCCCCGTTTCAGATTGTGTCAATGGATTTCGTCATACCGTTGCCGAAGTCTCGGAGGGGCAATACAGCACTTCTGTTATTTCAGTGCGCGTTCACTGGTTTTGTGATGCGGAAGGCCATGTCTGACACTACTGCGTTGCGCGTCGCCCAAGCTTTCGAAGAGTGTGTGTACAGACGATTCGGAGCGCCGTCACTCATCCGCCACGACCGAGATCCCCGGTTCATGAGCGAGGTTTTTCAAGCTTTCACTGAGATGATGCAGTCTCGGTCGAGAGCGACCTTGAGTTATCGGCCGCAAGCAAATGGGCAACAAGAACGCTCGGTGAAGACGGTGATGCAGTCAGTGAGGGTTTATGCTGAAGATCCGCTGCAACAGGACTGGGATGATATCGCAGAGCATTTGATTTTTGCGATCAACAACTCGTACGACTCAACCAGGAAAGAGACGCCATTTTATCTCGTCCATGGTTGGGACGCGCACACTACGCTAAAGGCGATGTCGTCGTCGCTCAAACGAGGAACCGGAACTCAGACAGATGCTCTAAAGTGGCACAGAGAGGTCCACAGACAACAAGAGATCGCGTTGGAAATGGCGAAAGAATATCAGTCGTCTGAGAAAGCACGCCGAGCTCAGATGCACAATGAGTCTCTGAGTCGTCAGGAACAAGCGTCCATACCGAGACAGAGTGATGACGAAGCTTCTGACGCAGTCCCAACCGATGACCGAGAGGATGAAGAACCCCAGAAGTCTCTGTTTGCACCTGGAGAGAGAGTTTGGTTGTACATGGAACGGGTGAAACCTGGATTGACGAAGAAACTCGCTCATCGGTGGCATAGTCCCTTCAGAATCAAAGCTAAGGTCGAGGAGTTCGCGTACGAGCTAGAATTGCCAGACCGGAGTGGATATCGATTTTACCCGGTAGTGCATGTATCCCGAATGAAGGCTGTGAGAGAGTTCGAGGACAGACCGACAGTTCGGTTAGTATCTGACGTTACCGAGGATTCACGTTTCGATTTCGATGAGGAGTTGCTTCCTGAAGATAGTTGGGAACCCGACCATCGTGCAGGCGAATACGAAGTGGAGGCAATTCTAGATGACCGAACGCCACTGTCAACGAGCACTGAACGCGCCGTACGAGAATTCAAAGTCAAGTGGGTTGGATATGATGAGCCCACTTGGGAACCCGCTTCAAATTTGTCGTGTGGAGGACTTCTGTACGATTATATACGGCAGACGAGAAGTGAAAGACGCCTGCAGATGGCCCAAGTCGCTGACGAGGACTAGATGCAGTGCTGAACAAGAATTGGATCGGCCGTGGGGTGGTATAGCCCACAGTAGCGATGGAAAATGTTACTACACCGCAATTGCATGATGTATATGAAGTGAACGAAAATTTCTAGAAGGACTTTGGATTGCTGTGGAATTAATTCTTGGCCCTAAGCTGCGACTACGACAAAAGAGACTTCGGTGACACCTTGCGCAGCTTGGGAGGAGAGAAATGGAGACGAAAGTAGCCAAAACGAGGCCTAAATTTGGGCGGTGGTGCCGGGAGGTGAAGCACCATCAGTAGCCGGGCGTGGAACGCGACCTGACGAAGTGTCAGAGACTCCAGAGGCCTCGGCCGACTGATCAGCAACACCAACGGCATCAGTTGCAGTGGCAGGAGCCACAACCGACGCCTCGGACGCTGCCTCAGCCTCTTCACGGCGGCGGAGCTCTTCAAATTCTTGAACCCTCGGCGCCGAGATCTCCCGAGCAGTCAACGACGGGTTCACCACGATGCCACGGCCGACCTCTTCACGAGTCATTCCGCGAGGAACGAAGAGGGGCACGTCGGGGTTGCACGGGGCGAACGTCGTGTTATACGGGTGCTCGGACGGAACGTCAACCCAACAGTTGCGCCACGGTTGCCTCGCGTCCAGCGCCGCCACCTCACCGACCCAATCCTCGGAAGTCGGAGTCCAAGGAATTACCTCGAACAAGTATTGGAGGATGGTGGGCTCCAACAGAAACTCCGTGAGCATGGATCGGCTGGCTTTCGTTCGTGGTGGTACACCACACCCAAAACCGGTGAGGAACCTGCTGGCGCAAACGGTCAGCTCGCAAATTGCGTTCCTTGTTGTACCGCCGCCACGCAGCCAATACCGCTTGGTACACTGGTGACGATGCACCGAGCTTTGCGGCGAGCTTTCGCAAGAAACGCTCGACCGAAGCAATGGAGATCCAGTGTCCTCGCTCCCACGTAGCGAAACCGAGGTCTGCCTTCTCGGTCGTCCCCACTGCGGTGCCTTGGAGCTGACGCCAGTGCTTGACGGCTCTGGGCAGACCGGTGGCACGGGAAGAAATCTTCACGTCCGGCATGTAGTTGTCCGCGCCGAACAGACAAGGACGCTCGGGAAGCAAACCTCGGAGGACTTGCCATGGGTGCAACGGATCCTCGTAGTTGCAAAACGCGAGGATTCCAGCGACCGAGCACGGAGTCTCGACGTCCCCGGCCAAAGGTGGAGGAACCCGACCGTTCTGGATCTGGCACCAACACTTCTGCGCTCCTGGGGCCGTGAAGCCCGGTCAAAAACGGAGACGCAGAGGGGGCCAGACGCCGGGATGAGACGGCACTTGGGTCTCCTTGCGAAGGCGGACGCAGCGACAGGACACCGGAGTGAATCGGCTTGGGTCGGTTCCAGGCGTCGTCGACAGCGTCGCTGTGACCTCCAAGCGCGGCCGCAGCGCACGGGAACGAGAACGAGGCGGCGTAGTCGGCGGACGAGCCGTTTGCACCGGCGGAACGAAGGTGAGCGAAGTGGAGCTCACAGACGCACCACCACTTGCAGAGACCACCAGCGCAGAGGACTGGGTCGCAGTCGAAGTGCCTGTCACGACAGCACCAGCGCCAGCAGGGACAACTGCAGAGACTGACGGGGCAGACGACGCTTTAGAGGAAGCGGAGGCAGAGCTTGAGCCCAGGACAAAGTCGTCGGACGCTGCTTCCAACTCGGCCGCCTGCCCCGACCGCAAACCGTCGATCACCGAAGCTTCACGCGTCGGTCGGCCGTCACGACGAGGATGGGACACCACAGGCGACGAAAACGGACCCTGAGCAGGAACCGCCGCTTGTGAAACCTCTGCCATGTCCTCATCCACCGACATGTCAACGACATCAGCCGGCGGACCCGGTACAGAGGCTCCAGTAGCAGGCGTGTGCAGAGAGCCGCTCGTCGACGCTGTAGCGGTAATCACGGTCCCAACCTTGCTGCCGGACTTGCCGACTACGCGAGCCGGATGGAGCCTTCGACGTAACACTTGAGGCCGCAGGCTGCTGAGCCGGCACCGGGCGAGACTCCACCCGCGGAGGGACTTGTGGACGCCCGAGACGCTTGGACAAAGGCAACTGAGATGAAGAAACCTTGACAGAGGCTTGGTTCTTCTTCGCGGCGACGCTTGACCGACGGAATTAGCGGGCCTGAATCCTCCGAGTCCTCCGACGGACTACCCGGGCTGAGTGCTGAGACCGAAGGCCCCGGACGAGGCTCCACCACCTCCGCCCGAAGCAGCAGAAACGGCTGGCGTGCTTGCAGAGGCTTGAAACATCGAAGCCATTACCGCAGGAGGCGGAGGATGCTGCCGCTTGACTCCAGACTTCGGAGCGCCTGCCGCTGAGCATGCTCAGGTCGACTTCATCACTGGCAATACCTGACCGAGACAAAGGAAGCGTGAGAAGGTGAAAACAAACAACATGAAGACAGACAGAGGTTTACCTGCAACGACAGCGACGAAGAGGTCAGCATCGATGTCTTGGTCGAGAGCGTACTCGAAGAGCCTTGTTGGCTGAGCGCAAAGCCTCGTTCTCGGCCTCTAGAGCCTTCTCTCTCGCCTGGGACGCCGAGGGAGTGCTGCGTAGGAGGGCTTGAATCTTGGCAAGCTGCGTTGTGTTTGCAGCAATCCCGGCCTTGAATTTCTCGCGGTCGAGACGGAGTGTACGGTGAGCCGAAGCGATCGACCGGTTGTACGCCTCGGTCTCGACCTTGAACTTGGCTTCAAGCTCAGCGTGGCTCGCGAGAGCCCCGTTGGCTACCACCAACTGTCGGTGGAGGTCCGAACAGTCCTGGCGGAACACGCTTGAGCTCTGACGTAGCCTGGCTGAGCTTCCCCGACACATCCGTGCAGAGAAACTCGGCCCGCTGACGCAAAGTCACCTCCTTGGCGAGGACGCCTCGGCGCGACGCAGTCGGCCTTGGAGGTCACCGATGGTACCACGGAGTTCTTGGATCTCTTCCGGCAGACCGAAAGGTTCGCCAGGAGGAGGAACCACAGCGTCCACGACGCCGGCGAGACTCGAAGCCCGCTCCAAGCGGTCGTCCAGATCTGGGTCGACGCGCAAGGGAGGCGTCCGAGCGGTGTGGACGAACAGGCGAGCGAGGCGAACGAGCTGCTCCTCCGAAGCCGAGACCACGCGGCGCACCACCTCGTCTGAAGCTTCGTCGGCGACCGCCTGCACCAGATGCGGAGTCGCATACGGAAGGCTCGGCGCAGCCAGCGTTGACACAGGGGCAGCTGGAACCTCGGTAACGACTGAAGGAGGCGGAGCATGGCCCTCTGACGCCCGTACACCATCGACCGAGGTCTGCAGAGCCATAGACGAAGCGAGGAGAGATGAAGGCGTTTGCAGCTCACGAGAACTCGGGCCAGAGGACTCGTTCGGAACGGGAAGCCGCGAAGCAACCCGTCCCGACGGCGAAGACGCGGAGACTGACGCTTGGGAGGACACCAGCGGCGAGTGAGCAGCCGAAGTCGACGACGAACCCTGAGACGCAGCAAGCAAGCCGGTCGAAACTTCGTTGGGGGCTCTGGCGTGCGGCGCTCCACGCATGAGAGCCACGAGACGCGCGTTTGAAGCCTCAGAAGAGGCGACCGGAGAAAGTCGGAGGCGATGAGACCACGGACGACTCCTGTGTGGCACCTCCAGGCGATCCAGAGACAGTAGACGACGGAACCGAGGTTCCTGCTTGACTGGGCGGCTGACGAAGCGAAACGGTCGACATTCCAGCAGACGTGGAGCTGGGAACAGTGGACGAGGGCTCTGACGACGGCTGCAGGGACAACGTGAACGAGGCGTAAGGGGTGTGAGTGAGCAACGAGATGTCAGAGGTGTCACAAGGGCGGAGAGAGAGCATGAATGTACCTCAGAATCCTCGCTGAGCGAACAAAGTGCCAGCGCAATAGCCTCCTCCAAGTGGCGGGAACGGCCAGGCATCGGCGAGACAGAGGGCACCACAACACTCTCCAGCGACGCGGTTCGGGTCGCGTTGGGGGCAGTTGTGATGTTGAGTTGTGGCCGAGCTCGCCGAACCGACCACAGAGACAACGGGATCGGACCGAGAAGAGAAAGTTGACGGCGGTCCTGATTGGCCAGCGAGGTTGCCTCTCACAGTTACCGCACTGGAGTGACTAGGACTAATTTAGTGACGAAGAGTCCTCGGTTGGACCAAATATACTACCGACCGAGGACTAAAAGTCAGGAATAGGCCAGTTTTGGTCCCTCTGTGACAACCACACGAGGCCTCGTCGTAGGTACGAATTCGTACCTATGTGGGATTAGGGATTTCCCACAGAGATATGTTCACACTTGATATTTATATAGAGATTTAGGATAGAGTATAGGAAGAGCTAAGAAGGCCTCAGGGCCACAAATAACAGAGCAGAATTTTCCCCCAACCTAACAAGGGTCAAGTCCGGCTAAGGTAAGCCTAGCTAGCTGACCGTAGCGACTGGATACACTCGGCTGAGTGGATGCCTGCCGACGAGCTTCAGGTACACTGACCGAGAGCTCGTCCTGTAAGGCCAAGAACAGAGAAGGAAAGGAGAGAGATTTGGCCGATTGTTACAGCGTTTGCACGTTGTATAACTGTATTGGAAGTGCGGAAGAGCCTTCATACATTCTTTACGCCGAGGTTTGACCTCGGCAGCCCCGTTTAAAGCCTTGACCGGCCCGTACCCTTCATTCTGAGGGACAGCGAGGGTTAGTGCGAAAGCACGAACGTACATCCTAGCTTCGCTCGTGCTAGTGGTGTATTATATTTGGGTAGACTTACCACGGACTCTGTGCACAGAGGACACATTCCAACCCGGTGTAAGGGATCGTTCCTGAGCTTCAGGTCTGGTTCTAACATATTCGCCGACCTTTCGAGGGAAGCGTGTGTTGTTGGTGGGACTCATCCGACTAGGAAGAGAATTTCATCGTGTTCCTACACGACAGCATTGTGAGTCTTAGACTCGTCGTGGCGAACGCCACACGTGGTGTGACCATGGAGACGGTCTCCAATGCAGCGGGGCTGCCAGACGCCACGCGTCAGCTTCAGGAGCCGCTGACACAGCGCGTGACTCAGCGGAACAGCATTCCATTCCGCCCTTGGCGTCGATGCTTCATCGTGTCGGCGACAAGTCACACACAGGTGTGGGATACAGTGCTCTAAGAGCGCAATGGCTAACGCCGCATTAGTCCCCACAACAAAGGGGCAGATGAAGTCCAACAACAGCAGTTGTTCTTGCTGCATGGTGTGAGACTCGAACCCACATCCATCAGCGCGTGCTCCACGAGCACTTACCACTCGGCCATGCCGTGATATAAAGAGCACCAAGGACCAGGTCCCAGTGCCTGCACATCAGCCTGCGGCTGTGGGGCTTGAACCCTCAATCACTAGCGTGGGCTCGTCGCGGCTAATAAACCGGTGGTATCGATGATACTCATCGTCATCATCACCATTGTGATCAAGTTGCCTCCAGGCAACCGCCCAAGACGGGCGTCTTGTTTCCTTTGCTTCATTGAAGCCACAGCGAAACGCTTTAGCATAAGCTTGAGCATCTCGCTTGCTCTAACTGCATGGACAGCAGTAGCACTCCGTGCTTGCTGTCACAGCAGTCTAAGGCCAGAGCCTGAGCTCGGTCACTGACCCTTTAGCTCCCCCACTCAGTGGGAAGCACGGTTCAGCCGCGAACGCGGCCGGAGGCGTTGCAGACGATGCTGATCTAGTTGATCAAAAGCGTCTACGACGTCGGGGCAATCTTGCCGAAGAGGTACCTCAAACTCCCACGAGTTCTGCGAGTGAGGATATCCTCGCCACTTCACCAGATGCTGGTACTGGCCCTTACGGCGGCGTCGTGCCAGTAGCCGTTCCACATGGTAGTGGAGTTCACCTTGCTCATCGAGCAGCGCCGGAGGCGGGCGAGCCGTGGCTGGGCTCTCAGCGGACGCCGAAGGGCTGTCGTCGCGACGACTCTGAGTTCCGCTCGAACTGTCAACGCCTTGGCGTGGCTGCACCCTTGGTGCCAGCTCGTCAGAGCCCACCATACTCGGGTCGTGGTAACGCTTCAGCAAGCCCACGTAGAACACGGGATGTGTTCGCATCTTCTTTGGAAGGTTGAGCGTGTACGCTAGGCCCTTCTTGGCCACGACCTTGAACGGTCCGATGAAGCGAGGACGCAGCTTCGTCTTGAAGACAGCAGATACTGCATGTGTTGGCAAGTTCTTTGCGTTTAATAAAACCAGGTCCCCGTCCTCAAAGCTTTCAACATTGCCTCTGCCTCGTGCATCAGCTTGTTCCTTTTGCTTATCCTGGCTTTCAGCCATTGCGTCACGCACGTGTCGAAGGACACTAAGACGCGTTGACAGAAACTCGTCAAGCTGTTTGCGAACAGCAGTAGGGCTGACATCAGCAAGCCGTTCGGCTAATCCTCCCCCACTAAGCCCTGAACCACGGAGTGGTGGCGTCAACGGGACGCGTGAGTGTGCCAACCCGTTCACGTAGAACGGAGTGTAGCCTGTGGAGGCATGCACAGCATTATTCGATGCAAACTCAACGAGTGGAAGCATGGCGCTCCAACGCTTTGGCGTTTCAGCACAGATGCTACGGAGGATGTCCTCCACAACACGATTCGCGCGTTCGGTTTGTCCATCGGTCTGCGGATGGTCCGATGTGGACATATCCAGTTTGGTACCAAGCCGTTTGAAGACAGTTAGTCCAAAACTTCCCTGTGAAGCGCGGGTCTCGGTCCGAGACAATCGACTCTGGGAGTCCGTGTTGGCGAAACACACGATCCATAAACAGCGTAGCTGTACCGACACCGTGGATGGTATCCGGCACTGCCGCAAGATGTAGCATCTTACTGAGACGGTCAAAAAAGACCACAATGCCCGTGTTGCCTGTCGAGTCCTTCGGCAGGCCAAACACAAAGTCCAACCTCATGGACTGCCAACATCCCGTCGGGACTGGCAAGCTCGCCAAAGGCGCTGCCGCATGCGGCGAGGGTTTCACCCGTTGGCACGTCTCGCACGTACGCACATAAGTGCTTGCCCACTTATACAGCTTGGGCCACAAGTAGTGGTTGCTCACAGTGCCGTAGGTCTTCTCACGACCGAGATGACTGCCCAGCGGTGTATCATGTGCCTCGTAGAGGATGAGATACTTCAGGTCCTCGTCGTGAGGGACGACCACCCGTGGGGTGTCCGACGAGTCGGTGCTGTAGTACAGCAAGCCATCATCGATGGAGTACCGATGTATTCTCGCGCGCAATCGCGCCGACAATTTCTTGTCCGAGTCTTTAAACTCCTCGCCCCTAGAGCCCGTAGCAGTGCTACACACATGTCATCCTGCGCATACGCAGCGCGGATCATGTCCGTCACGGACGAAGTCACCATCGTGACATGCGCAAGCTCATAGTCCGGTCTGCGCGATAGCGCATCAGCCAAAGCGTTCTGCTTTCCTGGCTTATACTTCACCTCGAAGTTATATTCTGCAAAGAATGAGAGCCACCGGGCCATCCTCTGCGAGAGGTGAGGCTACTGAGTCGCAGTGCGTAGAGACGCATGATCCGTATAGATCACAAATGGCTTGGAGCCGAGCAGGTGAACCCTGAATTTGACGAGAGCATACTTCATTGCAAGTAGCTCTTTGTCATGAACTGGGTAGTTCTTCTCTGCAGCTTTCAAGCTGGCGAGACTCAAAAGCGATCACTCGCCCCTCGGCGTCTGCTTGTAGCAGTGCACTGCCGATGGCAAAGTCCGAGGCGTCACAGACGACGCTGAATGGACGCTCAGGATCTGGCAACGCCAGTATAGGTGCATGGAGGAGGCTCTCCTTGACTTCGTCAAATGCCTCCTGATGCTCGGTGTTCCAACACCAGTCCGCATCCTTCTTAAGGAGATTGGACAATGGCCTTGCCATCTCCGCGTAGTTCGCGCTATACTTGTGCAAGTAATTGGCGAGGCCAAGCCACTTGCGTAAGTCCTTCTGGTTCTTTGGAACCGGCCAGTCAACAATGGCCTTGACCTTAGCGGGATCCGCACGAAGGCCACGCTTCCCAATGAAGCACCCTAGGAAAGGAATCTCTTCGGCTCCGAAGATGCACTTATCCGCGTTGGCGTACAACTTGTTAGTGCGCATGCACTCGAGCACCGCTCGCAAATGGACAATGTGGTTCTCCACGTCCGTCTTACCGTGCTCCGCACGACTGTGGATGAAGATATCATCAAAGTACGTCTGTGCATACGCCCGATGGGGCCTGAACAACTGCGTCACCAGACGATTGAACGTTCCAGGCGCGTTCGAGAGCCCTTGGGGCATCACCAGCCACTCCCAGAGCATGCCGCTCGGAGTGCGGACCGCTGTCAGCAGGGTATCACTTGCTCGCATGAGCAACTGGTAGTAACCATCGACTAAGTCGAGCGCACTGTACATCGTACATCCAACCGTGTTGTTCTGCAACACATCCTTCCTAGGAATAGGCGTTTGCGCCGGAATGGTGGCAGCGTTGAGCTTGTTGAAAGCATGAACGATACGCCACTTGCCATTAGGCTTTCTGACACAGATTATCGGCGTGGAATGCGGAGACTTGCTCTCGCGAACCATTCCCGCCTCGTGCTTCGCACGGAAGAACGCGTCAATGACGTCACACTGTTCCTTTGGCAAAGGCCACTGCTTAGTGACGCAGTATTTGGTTCCGGGAACCAGGTCAATCTCATGACGCACGCCTCGATCAGGAGGTAAGCCTGAAGGCGGGTCTTTTGAGACCACATCTTGGTATTCCTTTACCAAAGGATAGAACGGATCCGAGGGATCTTGTAGGATCGCTGATCCACTCCGCGCATTGAGCGCCTTCTTCGTGTCCTCCAGGACAGCTTCATCAAGAAGCGACGAGGAGTTAATCTCCTCTTCTGGTCGAATTATGACCACCTCGGCGAGGGACATCTCGTCCAGCTCTAACAGAGCACTTAAGTTGGGAATGGGGTCGAGGCTGATGTCGCCCTCTACCCCCCCCCGTCACTCCATCTACAAGAGTGTATAGCTGTTCGCTATCGTATGACACAGACACTCATTGTGAGAAGGATGACGCTTGGCGTCTAGCCGCTTGAACTATGCGGCGTTGCCTCCTCTTCATAGAGGTAGTGCGTCTCGAAGAGACAATCGCACTCACGCCCAGGGCGTCATCAGGCGTGTCCACCTCGTCTTGCTCTGACAGAGCCTTGATGTCCGCATCGACATCCGATGATGTACTGCTATACCCGCAGCCTTCATCCAGTGGTTGATGTGCCACTCCACACGCATTAGGGCCGCGCCCAAAATGCCTCGGTTGAGAACCGACTACGCCGTTATCGGCACACAGCAGGACATCGTCGTTCTGACGAACACCGCTCCACGCGCATCATGAGGGCCGCGCCCGGGATGCCTCGACGTACCGTCGAACATGCGAACAGCATGCAGCGATGATTCATCGCTCAGTGGGTTACGTGCCACTCCACGTTCAGCCCGCGAGCATGCTCGGGACTCGTGTCCAATACACCATCGGTGTCCACTAACTCGGACATGCCGATGTCCAGCACATTGACCGACTCGGTCCAGTGCTCGCGCCAATAGCGCTTCTGCTTCTTAGCGGAGGTGGGTTCATGACTCGCCAAAGCTCCGCCAGGAGGAGAGCGCGTTGCGCCTAAGGTCTTCGACCTCCAATCGATCCATGGTTCGTGGCGTTCGAGCCACGCTATGCCAAGGATGAGGTCGTACCTCGAATCCAGGTCCAAGACCAAACAGCGTTCCACGCTATCGAAGTCCAGGAACTTCACGCCCAGGTCCACAGGGACCTTGGGCACCGTGACACGGGTCCCCGTCGCTAAGCGAACAGTGACGATGTCACGCCCACGCGCTTCCAGCGCCTCAGCATACTGCTGACTTCCATCCATCGTGGAGCGTCGAGCGTAATTGCCCGACGCCCCCGAATCGATGAGTATCGTCCACGGCTTATTAAAGCCCTTCACGGTCGCAATAACGACCAGCAAGCCCGGCTTGCATACACGTTCCGTGTTAAAGAGCACGGAGCTCTTCGGGGCGAAGCCCTGATGACCTCTACCTCCTTCCTGAGGCTCAACAGAACTTAGTTCTTCCCCAGTAGGCGCGGGGCGGCCTACTGGGACTTGGCGTTTTCCCGCCCCGATCCACTTGCGTGGTTGGGAGCAGGCTTTCGGCTTGACGGAGCCTGACGCCCACGGCGTAGCGGACACCCCGCACGCAAGTGACTTGTATCACCACAGGTGAAGCATCGACGGATGCCCCTGCGCTGCTCAGCAGCTTGGAGCTCGGCCTCCTCATCCTCAGCATAGCTGAGATCCATGGGCTCAGGCCCGCTCGACGAGCTGTTGTGTGGGTACCACCCAAGTCTAGCAGACTTAAAGTTGAACTCGGCATTCAATGCCACCTGCACAGCCTCTTCAAACGAGGTGGGGTGCACACGGAAGACTTCCGTCCTGGCAACGCCAGTGCGGAGTCCCTCCATGAATATGGTCACCGTGACCGCCTCGGGAAGAGGATCCGCGGCCGTGCCCGCGATTAGAGTTCGCAACTCCTGGACAAAGTCCATCAACTCCTTCTTCCCTTGTCGGGAAGCAAGGAAGCGTGAGCGCACGCGGTAAGCCTGGTTAGGCGGCGAGAAGACTTGCATAAGCTGTCGCTTCAAGTTATCCCACGCCGGAAAGGCTGCGTCCACAGACGTACTGCACGTTAGTGCCCACTCCCTAGCTCGCCCAGCGAGCTTGGAGACCGCGAAGCCCACGCGTTGTTGCTCCGTCTTGAGCATGGCCGCACCCATGGCCATCTCAATCTCTCTGATCCAGAGCAGGAGGTTCTCCCCTTCCTTTCCATCAAAGGCCTTCACACTCAGTATGAGTGGTTTCGGTCGATCCGACCTCTCCGAGTTCGGGGTACGCGTCGCAGACGCCACCGACTCGGCCATCCTTTGTTGGATGTGCTCCAACAGAGCATTCTCGTACTTCGAGAACGCCTCCAGACGCGCATTGATCGTGTCGGGGCCTTGCGCAGCAAGAAGCTGTACGCCCTCAGGGCCAAGAAGGGACATCAGCTTATTAAGCCCGTCCTGTTGACTCTGAGTCAAGTTACCAAACTGGTCCATCCTCACAGAGGATTCAGTCGTTCCGACTCAGGTGTAGGATTGACTACAAGTGCTACCAAGTGCAGCGGGGCTGCCGTAGCTCTTTGCTTAGAGGAAGCGTTAAGGTCCACGACCTTCGTTCTTATACCAAGAACCGGTGCGAGCCAAGGGTAATCCGTACCCTGCTCCTAGAGTCTTATAGGAACCTTAAACAAGGTATATAAACTCTACTGTGTTTTCCAAACTGAATGTATTAGTCTTAAAGGCGGCAGGGCCGCCCTGGTGAGAATGTCCTACCCTAACTATCGACCATACTAATACCTAATCAAATGCATACTCGTGGCTCTGAAGCCACGTACTGACTCTTGTTATCTATCGAGTACTGAGAACTCCTTTCTGTTATCATGTGGTCACACCACTTAGTGTGACACACACCAATGTAGCCAGGTTACCTGTAACCCCCGTGTAACCCCGTTACACGCTCGACCACGTTGGAGGTTGCAGGAATGAAATGCAACAACTTGTACTTGGTCTCTTTTGCCGCAAGTCGGCGGCGCTTTTGAATTTGATCGAAGAACGACGCACCGTCGTTGTCTTCATCTGCATCGACTGTGGGGAGGCCCACCGACTTGAACGGTACCAGTACCGGTTTCTCGGCGCGTGTGAGGCGGCTTGCATTGCCGCCCAAAACGCGCACGCAGCCTGACTCGAAGTCAGGACTGTGTACTACGTCAGAGCGTGGCCCTAGTGACAAAAATTATATAACAACAAAATAAACGTTAGCAATGAAATAATGATAACAATAACTAATATGAACGTACCAATGAACCGAGCGTAGTGCGGCTTAATGGAAATTAAGCCATCAAGCCACACACGCGCATCCAACAATGAAACGCCCTCGCCTTGCAACGCCTTCGCCACAGACTCCACTTTCTTGAGGTCCTTCAGCAGCGCTCGCAAACGGCGGTTGCAGGCTAGTGACGGCATAAAATCGGCGAGATCGTCGTCGTTACGATCGATAAACTCCAACAACTTGAAATACCGGTTGACCATGGAGAAAGTGGAGCTCCACCTGGTGTCTTGGCGGATAACTGGACGAAGTGGCGTTTTAGCCCTAGATAGAAATAAAAACAAAATTAGAAACGGGATAGAAATAAAAAAATGAGAAACGCACTTAGCGATATGTAAAAACTACAATAGGGAATCAGAATTGTATCAGAAGTGAAAATTACCTAAGCTTGGCAGACTGTGTCAGCGTGCGGAGCTTAGTCATTAGCTTCTGGACAGCTTCCAGCTCGTCTTCGTAGTCTTGCATCTCGGCTTGCACTGCACGGTTTAGCCGGTGGCTGGCGCAACCGACTAGCGGCACGCCCATCAGCGTCGCCAGCCGCCGATTAACCGAGCAGTTGTCTCCTACTAGGAAACAACACTGGTCTAACTGCTTTCCGAAGTCTCGAGGCAACATGGAGGCCAGAAACTCCATGTGGCCTCGGGCCGAGAGATCTTCCTCCTCCTCCTCAAGCAGGGGCGCCATACAAAGCAGAGGTGTGTGACCCCCTCGACCTCATACCGAGCATACACGGCAATGTAATGCTCTGATGCATGTGACCATCCATCAAAAATGAGGCCGAAGAGGTCGGGCATCTCTTCAGCGATTGTACGCTCGACGGCGCGCGTCAAGCTGCCCATACCTGACACCAGTGTCTCGACACAGATTGGGTCAAGATTGGAGTACCTTAAATATAGAAATAGAAATGGACACGTAAGTTAGAAACATTTTGCGATTTAGATAAGTTTACAAGAAACTTACCGTCTAGCTGCCCCATTCTCGCAGAATGACAGCGGAAGGTTGTTCTTGAGAATCCACTCCAACCAGCTGAACAGGTTGAGAGAGGGACGACGCACGTAGTTGAGGATAGATCCCGTTGCAGCGGACGTAGCAGCGAGCATGAGAGCATCGTGATTGGGGTGCTCACTTCGAACATGAGATACTAGGCTAGAAAACCCGTTTCGGTTGGCCTGCTTTCGAACCGTGCCGCAACGACAGCGATGATACTCAGGGATGATGTCATCGAATTCGTCACGGCACGGCTGAAAGAAGAAGCCAGCCACTTGAGCTGGCGTGAACGTGGCGCGAGCGACGCGGCGAGGGGAAAGAACCATGGTACTGGGGTGTTTTGCGAGAGGTGGTGGGCTGAATTGAAAGTGAGGCTGTTCGTATCGGCCGAGTCGGTAGCAAAACGACTGGCTTGTGTCGATCGCGTCGTTATGGGGCGTAATTTAAGGTGGAACAGAGCACAAATAACCTTTTTTAATGTGGCGTCACCATAAATTATGCGTTTGCCTAGTTCAGGTCAAGAACATAAATAACTTACGGTTATTTATTGAAATTATTGAGGCGCCAATTTTATTTCCTCGCCGAGACAGACGTACGTTGAAGTGTCGAGCGCCTTGTGGCGTACGTGCCCTTGGTGTTCTTGCGCTTCTTCTTGGTGGCGGTGGCCTAGTCCGTCTAGGAGCAGATGAGCTCCTCCTAGCGGCAGATAATCGTTTGAGCTGCAACTGCAAAAACTGAAAAGTAGACGCGCGATTTGAGCGAAGTTGGCCGGATGACGCAAAAGCGGCAAGCTTGACCAGAATTCACAATACAATGGACAGTAGAACTTGTGCACTTCTGGTGTCAGGCACAGCAGTTGAAGCGCGCTTGTGGGTCGCTAAAACATATCTAGGCCTTCGGCAATACAATTGGCAGTAGAATTCGCGTGCTTTTCGGTGGCGAGCAGAACAATGGGCAGTAAAACAGTACTATCGGAACGACAGGGGTGAACTACTGAGTACTTTCAAAACAGCTGGTGATACAACACGAACTACTGGGGTACTGTAGTAATAGTACTCTACTCCAGTACTCTTTTACTGCCCAATCTGGATAACTGCTAATCCCTGGAGGCCTATCTCTTCTTGATAACGCCTGTAGCTGGCGTAAGCTGATATTTTACATATAACCCCTTAGTTCCCATATGTTGTACCGAACAACATAAGAGGTGTATACCCTAACTCGATTTTGTCGCAGCGTCTATGCTATGTTGGACCTCCAACATAAGACGAGTTTTTACTTGAATTTTGTATTGAACACATCCCAAAAGACGGGTATACTGAAATCAAGATAAACAAGCGAGTACAAAACAGACAAATGCACAGGGCTAGGGTCATTTCCAGTTGAACAGCGTAGAGAGGCAGCACGTTCACCCACTACGAACCGGCCAGAAAAAAACTTTCTCATTCTTCAAAACGCGAGGTAAGCAAGGGGTGAAGACGGCCGCGTTGACACTCAAGGGGCTGCGCCAACAAGGGATTGACCAAGTTCGAGCGTTGAGGCGCACTAGAAAGTATGCAGCGTGTGTAAACAGCAGAAGCGAAGGAGAATGCTTAGCGCGTGGACATGTTGCGGACCAAGGCGATGGCAGTGCACGAGGTGGCTGTGAAGGCTAAGAAGACGACTGAGAAGGAGGTCGCGCGTGGTACGAGCGTTGTGTAGTTAGAGTAGGTGGCAGTATGTGTCGGAAGCGTATCTGGTACGACGGCTACGGCATTATAAGATACTTGCTGCTAATACACGAATTGCACGGCTGCCATCCACACTGGCGCTCAGGAAAGAATCACGTGCGCCGAAATGCCGCAGTGGGCAGCACAGCCTTTCAAGATGCGCGTAGAGGCACAGCAAAAGGTGAAGGTGCCGGCGGTGGGTAAGGCTTTAGCCAACGCTCTGGCGCAGGAATAGCGGTGGGCTTAGTGTACGCATTCTATTCTGCATTATTTAGGATGCAATATTTTGCATTATTTAGTATGCAATCAATTGATACTGTCTTGCAATCAATTGAAACTGGCGTGCAATCAAATGAAATACTCCCTTTCCATCCTTCCTATGTGCCAATATCGAGCTGCTGTACGTGTGCAATGCTTCAGAAATGTTGCGAACTGATAAAAAGTGCAACTCTTATGTTGATATTCCATCATGATAGCTACGATGTTACCAACATATAAAGTCTTTATGTTGGACATGCATTCGCTATACTCGCATTGGTTGTCCTATACCATCGCCTACCCCTCCCGGGGGAAAGCGTACTTAACGATGGGATATACAAATTACAAGTCTATCTTATGTTGGAGGTCCAACATAAGGGTCAAAATATACCCCTACCATTTTTCCCGGGAACTAAGGGGATAATGGGTTCTTCTTATTTGTGTACCGGCATTATAGTAATTGTATACCTTGAAAACTGGGTAGTAATATAGGATAGTATTATAATCGGAAAATGTTATACTTAGTTTTAGTAAGTAAGAGGGTATTATAGTCTACATTATAATATTATATCATATTTATGGGTATACTATTTGGAAAAGTATACTATATGGAGAGGTTTACAAATAGGAAGACCCAGTTACATGTATTCAAGCTACTGTTGTGCTCGTCACTATTGGAGAGTTAGTGGGTCTATTCATATGCCAACGTTGTAGCAAAGCACAATAAAATATAGTAATATAAATAGTGGTTTACTTTCACTCGACTGTGTACCCAATGTGTTTACGTGTAATTTGTGTACCAAAACTACCAATCCCGTGCGTCATTCACTTCGTATACTTTCTGCTTACGTCAAACGACGCCACTTCAGAAACGTCAAGTGCATTGTATCATCTAAGCTTACGAGCTCATGGCGTCCACGTCGTCCTCTTCGCCCATGAAGCTGCGCGTCCTGTGTCTGCACGGATTCCGCACCAACCGCCAAGTGATGGAGAGCCAGACACGCGGCCTCCGTGACGCACTGGGGCCCAACACCGAGTTCGTCTTCCTCAATGGACCGTTTGAAGCTCGTGGGCCGACGGACGAGATCATCGAGCGCATGTTTGGAGACACGGGGCCGTTCTACGAGTGGTGGGCGGCTCGGTACCTAGAAAAGGAGGAGCGGGAGGACATTGAGGCCGAGGAGGGCGTCCCTCGAGGCACCACCAAGCGCTGGTGCCTCGAGTTCAGCGACATCGACCAAGCCATCGAGTACATGGACGAGAAGCTCACTGAACTGGGCGAGTTCGACCTCGCCGTGGGTTTCTCACAGGGCTCGATTATGCTCACGATCCTGTCCATGTGGTACCTCAAGAAGACCAACAAACGCTGGTGGAAGCTCGTGCTCTGTGTCTGCGGCGTGTATCCTCGAGGGATCAACGTCCGCGAGCTGTTTGAGACGCACGATGGACACCCGATCCAGGTGCCATTCCCGTCGATCCACGTCGTGGGGCAGAAGGACAGTTTGTACCGAGATTCGGTCGTGCTGAAGGACATGTACACACCTCACGCCAAGGGCAGTCCGCTCGAGAGACTGCTGCTCGAGCACGACGGAGGACACAAATTCCCGTCCCCTGGACGACACAAGGAGTTCTACGCAGAATTGGCCAGCACAATTTGGAAGTTCTTTGAGGATACGCGTCAGAGTTCGGTGGCACGACTCTGAGGAAAGTTACTCGTGGATAGAGATCACCACAATATAGTCAACGTATTGTTTGCCGTGTTAAACCACCCCCAAGCTGTTAATGTTGAGTCGCCCGTGACGTACAATTTGTGCACGTCAGCCTTCTTGAAGTTGGTCGTGGTCGCTGCTCAGTCGACATTTTGCAGCACTGACAGCACTTCCTAGCATGGTGATCGTCGCCGAGAATCTGCCCCACCCCAGAGCGCTCACCCCGCGTCCATTCAACGCGTCCAAGAAGATCCGCGTGCTGTGTTTGCATGGGTTCCGCACAAACAAGCAGGTGATGCTGGATCAGACTCGTGGAATTCGAGCGGCACTGGGCTCGGCAGCAGAGTTCACGATACTAAACGGCACGTACGAAGCCCGCGGACCCAGTGACCCGATGATTGAGAATGCGTACAAGTCCAGCGCCCCATTCTACGAGTGGTTTGAGAACCAACTCGCCGACGGATCTCCATTGCTTTACAATGATGCCGAGTCATCAGCCAAGGTGCGTATGCAAAGTGGCGCTGACCAAGGACAAGACCACGCGTGGAGTCTTTCGTACAAGGGCGTGGAGCAGTCGATGGTGAGAATCGACGAAGAAATTCGTCGCCACGGTCCATTCGACGTCGTCATCGGCTTCTCTCAAGGTGCAGCGCTGCTGACGATTTTGACCATGTGGTATTTGCACCATGGCAACGTGCGCTGGTGGAAGCTCGTGATCTGCGTCGGTGGCGTGGATGTCAGCGGTGTCAATGTAAAATCGCTCTTCTTGGACAAGCAGGGCAACCGAATGCCTGTACCGATGCCTTCCATTCACCTTATCGGCAAGACGGACCCACTGTACCATGAATCGCATCGACTGGCGTTGTCGTGGGCGGATAAAGCAGACCCGAATGGGTTTGAGAAGTGGATCTACGAGCACGACGGCGGTCATAAATTCCCTTCGGTATCGAGGAACCGCGAGTTCTACGCGAAGTTGGGTCGTGTTATCAAGGAGCACTGTGGCAAGGGGGTTGAGTCAATCACAGCCAGACTTTAACGTTATGATGACGGGTTTTGAAGCGGGCTACCAGCTATGAAACTTGTCAGACTTGGTGAAAATGATTCTTCACAATGAATTTGTCTTGTGTCTCGATGTAGAGTGGGCAGGGAAGAATACGTTATAGCATTCATGAATCAAAGTGTTCGAGCTTCACTCCCGATTGCTCTTCAAAGCTGTTTAGGAACCTTCGCAAAAACAATGTTACTACGATATATCGCAACGCAATGGTTAGAAGCTCTTCCTAGGATCACTTAAGAGTATCGTCTCGACACCAGATTTTGAGCGATTCACAATACCGTAGAAGTGCAGCTCGTATAGTGATGTAGGATGAGGAAGAGTCTTGAATGTTTGAGTGGAGCAGAATTCAACCAAAGTAAGTGAACAATATCAGAGATAATACTACGAAACGAATGCAAGCAAGTTGTAAGGTAGACTCGAGATCACATCAAAATGGAACTGCATTCATGAGTTCGACTACTACGAGGTGTCTTCACAGTCACTTCCGTCTCTCGTAGTTGTGTAGCGAGCTGACCGCTTAGGCAGAGAGACCGAGAGCCGTGCAGTTGGGCAGGAAGCTGTCAGCCAACTCCAGCACATTGATCGACACCGTTCCGAAGTTAATCACGCAGTCCGCCGGCTTCAGAGCGAGGAGGTCAGCAATGAGCGAGTAGCAGTCCGACGTCAGGCACATGAGCAGGACTTCATTCTCAGTGGGGTATGCCGTGGGCGGCACGAACGTGTAGCCCGACGCAGTCTGGCACGAGTCGAGGTACGGGTCCGCGGCGAGTGCCAGGAGCTTGGCAGTCTCCGACGAAGGGCAAACGGTGGTCTCGTCATAGGCAGCGGTCTGCGTGGCGAGGCAAGCGACAGCGGCGACGGTGGCGAAGGTGAAGGTCTTCATGGTCTTGGAAGTGGAGGGTGGAGAGGCTGGTGTTAGGGCTTGGAGGGATATTGGATAATGAACTCCTGTCCAGAGTCTCGAAACAGTACAGGTAACATGACAACGAAGCTGCATGGTCAATGACCATGGAGGCAAGCACTAGGGGCAGGTGCTTCGCCCGCTTCAACGAGGATGGCGTTCAGGGAAAGAGGAAAACAAAGCACAGCAAGTTTTCTAAGCAAGTCCTGACAGTTTTCGTGACAACCGTAACACAACGTAAAGCTTGGGGTGAGCTTGCTGACGATGCAGATACTGTGGTTTAACTCGTTAAACCACAGTATCTGATCCCGAGCCCACGGTGAGACCGTCCGCAACGGAGACCTTGCTTCCGCCGTTGCAGAATTTGCTGACTCAACTAGACTGTATCAAGCAAGATACCAAGATGCGTTCGAGAGTGCTTCCTCACTGCTAACGAAAGCAAAGGCGGCAGACTTTTATCATGACTACTGCAGGGACACCAAGTCGTTTGTTCTGCGTCACAGACGTCGACATCATGGTGACCTGCAGCATTTCCGGCGCTATCTATCACTGAGCCCCCAGCCTGGTCTTCCCGCTAAAAGTCCACCACTGTGAAAACCGTGATCAGTCAAAAAGCAAAAAGTACCCTTGACCAGGATGTGTGCGGCCTGCATTCGACTCCCATTGCAAGTTCACTCCAAATCTTCTACACGTCGACACCATTTGTGCTGGTGTTCGACTGCCGTGCGGGAAGAAAGTTGCTGCTGTGGTAGTTGCTGTTGCTGTTGTGTCACTGTGTAGATGTGACACCCTGAAACGCTGTAACTTACAACGGCTTACAGCCTGTAAGCCTGGCTTTCGTCACGGCGCGGAATGCGTACATGTACATGTATTCTGCGTTACGGCTACGAATAATAAAAGTATAGTGCAGATCGTGGCTGCCGCAAGAGTCTGTTATGATACTGCCTTCCCTGGGCAGAAATGCTCTTGCCATTTTGCTACTGTTGCTGCATCGCCATTGCCTTGGTGTCAAATCTGTCAAAACCCCACGTATTGCTTTTTTAGACGAATCCGCCACCGCCAGCCTTGCTCATCAAACCGTCGATGTTCAGCATGACGTTGCCCTGGCGATTTGCGACCAGCACCTCCGACAGCAGACTACTGGACGTGTCACCCGAGACGACGGTCTTTTTGTTCTTGGCGAGTGAGCCGAGCATGTCCAGTTTCTTCATGTCCAGCGTGTGTTTGCGGTACTTTTCCAGCTTACACACTGCAGCACCCTCGGCGCGAGCGACGATCTCTGCGGCCTTTGACTCAGACGCAACGCGGATCTCATCCGACGTCGCATCTAGTTGCATTTGCAGCGCGGCCTTCTCAGCATTGAGGAGACCGATCTCGGCATCACAGCGAGCGTTGATCTCTGCTGCGATCCGCACCGTCTCCGCTTCAATCTCCGCGATCTTCAGTGCAGCTTCGACGTCGCGGTTGTTGCAAGTGACGGTCGTTTTCTGGTTGATCTCTTCGTCTGCAAGTTTTGTCTGCGCGTTGATGAGGTCGATGCCCTTGCGGATCTCGGCGCACTTGGCCTTACCCGTCTGCTCCTCCTCCATGTACATCATGCGGCGCTTGAGCTTGGTCGTGTCGATCTCTTCCTTGTACTGCAGCATCTGCATGTCACTCATCTGCTTCATGTTCTGCTCCTTGATGGCGCTCAAGTGCGTCGTGCGGCTCTCTCCATCTGCTTCTGGAACTCGGGCGGCAGTGTGACGTTCGTGATAGCGACGCTGGTGATCTGCACGCCGTACGTGTTGAACTGGTCGTTCAGACTGCGCTTGATGTCCTCCGTGACGCAGTAGAACACCTTTTCTTCGGCCGGGATGTCCTCTTCCTTCACCGTCTCTTTCATCTTTGGCGAGTGGAACTCATCAGCGGCCGGTCGGCAATTCGTGCGGAAGTTGAGCGCCCCCGTTTTGAACCGCTCGCGCATGGTGCCGTCACGGAGCTGGTACACCTCCGTGTGCTCGACACTGCGAGCCAGCGCTCGCACCGCTTCGTCTTGAGCAGCTCGGAGCTGCACCTCGAGTCCGTTGGGGCCCAACTCGTACACGAAGCGGCGTACGAGCTCGGGGTCTTCGCCCTTGGCCTCGTCCCCCATGATGCGGAGAATGAGGCACATGTCGATGCCCACCGTCACGTCGTCTGCAGTCTTGCAGCCCTTGACGGGCGTGTCAAACACAATGTATTGCTTGGTCACGAGGTGTGCCACCTTGGTGAAGACGGAGGCGAAGTGCATTCCTGGAGGCCACACGGGCGAGCGACTGCCGTCCGACTTGACGTAGTCCACGTCCCGTCCTTGGTTCTGCACGAGCGCGTACGTGCCTTCGGGCACGCGGATGTAGGGCTTGACGGGGCTGCGGCCCGGGTTGATGATCACGACCGTGTTGCCATCGTAGCACGCGCCGAAGATGCGGTTGGCGGCGTCCACGCGCCACGTATTGCGGTACAGCAGCCGCGTCTGGTGCTGCGAGCCGCCGGGCAGCGCGTCGGCACTGAGTTTACTGCTACCGGAGCCCATGGAGAGAAGGTTTGTGCACTGGAGTGGAAAATCCGAAGTGACAAGCGACTTACGCACTTCAAGGTCGGATGTGGTGCCAGAAAAGTGTCGACGAACGGTGATGGGTACACTTTTGGTATACGAACAGCAAGACAAAAGGAATCTGACGGATTTTCCAAGTGCCATTTGCTAGCTACATACACATGGATATATAGCTCCACCTCTTTTTGATGGCTACACATTCGAGGCATCTGCTGTGCGCTGGTTCTTGTCCATTGTTGGAAGCGCAACGTGTATTATATATTTCATTCTGCAAGTTACCACCTTCTTCCCAAGACAAGCAAAGATGACCTCCCGCGAGGAGGAGAAACGACACGCTACAGCTTACCGAGTGAACCACTTGGTGCAGAAGGATATTCGCAAACCCATCGACGCCATGAAGCACTTCAATGCCAAAGTCACGGACGGACGCATTCCCATCGTGCTCACCCCAACTACCCGACGCTCGTGACGGTGTTCATGAAGGTGCCGTCGGGTCTCTGGGTGCTCAAGCAGAAGTGGAACGCTCATGCTGGCATGATGGACCCCGGACTCAAGATGTTCTGGCCGGCGTGGAACCGCGTCTCGCACATTGTCACCAAGCAGGCGGTCACGTACTCGAACCCTGTGCGCGGGTGCCCCACGTCCGACAACGTCATGGTGGACATTGACATCTCCATCAGTTTCCAAATCGGACCCACTGAAGACGACGCGTACACCTTCGTGTACTCTCTGGGCGCCCACCGGTTTGATGAGCTGCTCTACAGTCTCACAGAGGAAGCCATTCGAGGTCTTGTGCACTCGGTGCGTCATGACCAGGTGCACGACCTGAGAGAGGAGTTCGCCATGGGGATGAAGACGGATCTGAACGCCAAAGCTCAAGTCTTACGGCGTCTTCATCCACAAGCAATACGTAAGTACATC
>JAPDHH010000069.1:0-58630 GCA_032158285.1 Phytophthora sansomeana | reverse complement strand
GTTTCTGCCTACGACACATTAAAGGCAACTTTAACTCGAAGGGCATCACACTGACTGGCAAGGAGCGTGGGCTGATAAATGATATGGTCCGGAGCGATTGCGAGAACGCCTACAAGACCTACGAGAAAGAGTTAGCCAGCAGCCAGCCAGCTGCAGTTGAATACCCCAAAGGAATCGACAAAAAGCACTGGGTCAAGTACAAGTTCCAGAAAGAGTTCCAAGCCTGACATACGACGAAACCACATCCAACCTTGGCGGAACAAGCAAATAGCTGGATTGGCAACGACTGTCGTAGCGCTCAACCATTGACGCGTTCGCCATGTTCTTTCGGAATTGAGCGAGCTGGTGTCAGAGACAAATGGGTGCTAATTGGTTGTCGAAGAGCCCTGGTAACGAGCTGGTTCCCTTCTCGCGGGTGAGCGCAAACTCTTAACCGTTGCAAGTGGGCAGTGCAAAGTGACACCATGCATGGAAGGGGCCTATAATGTGATGTTTGTCGGGCCCTCCAAGTATCCAGGCTTCATTCACCCATGGCGATTGGTTGATCTTCCGCCAAAGAGTGTACCTGTGGCAACTGGCATGACACAGCATTCCCGTGTGTTCATGCTATATCGGCTGCTATCACGGAAGGTCAACCACTTACCACGCTCTACGACTGCACGAGACTTCAATCGACCATTTTCGAGAAATGTACATGGCTCCATTTCGTCCGTGACCAACCGATGTATCGTTAGAGGAAGATTTGACTATCAGAGCGCCACACATCCAGTCCGAGCCACCCGAACTCGGTAAGCGAGGTTTAAAACCAGGGCTAAAGCCAAAACACAAGAGGAAAAAATCAAAAGACGGTAACTAGTGTTGCTGGTACGGTACACAGTTCATTTTTAGGATTTTAATTGCTTACTCTCAATATAAAACCCAACAAACCAGGCAAAAGTTTGGTGGGTTCTATTATACTTGTATACAAGACCCATCGTTTTATAGTAATTCGGGATATTTATAGTGGGTGAAATGATCGTCTTCTCTGTAGGCGCCAATTAAACACATAGGTGGGCTCAAAGTGACAGTATAAAGAATTTTTATTCACATGAATAGGCTCAATTCTGCCTCGCAACGAGCAGGTTCAAGCCTACACTGTTATAAGGCGATCTGACCAAAAACGAGCAAGAAAGACCGGGCGTATTTAAAGAGAAAATGTATCAAAATAGTATATCACAATAGTATCTGAAAATAGTACTACTATTACTACTACTGTATTGTACTAAGTACTCTTGCCTAGCACAGATCGATGACGTTCGCCCAGTCGACCTTGGCCAGTTCCTTGGCCCGCTGCAGATTGTCCGATGCCGTTACCCAAACAGCGCATTGATCATCATCAATGTTCATCTCCTCTTCTCTCTTGCATTCATCTTCGTCCTCATTGACTGCCGATTTTCTCCCACCGGCCGACCTTGTCGAGCTGCTTCTTGATGCACTGAATGCGGCTCGACAGTCGGCTGACTTCTTTCGCTTGGCAGCTTGCAAAGCCACCGCCTTTGGCCCGCAGCCACTCTTGCGGAGGAGGTGCTGCTTCAGTTTGGCATGCGAACTGAGCGTTAGGCGGCACCTCCAACATGTCTTGGTTTTCCGCGTCTCCGGACGTCCGGGTTTTCGCTTGGTTGGGAAGCGCAGTACAGGAGCCATAGGAAATTGTAGAGTGAACAAAATATAAAGAGAACTAGGACGTGTATTTGATGCGGTTAAGTCACTCAATCTCTTGTTGGTAGCTGTAGCTAATAGTACTATCCGTGCTGTAACAAGCGACAAGCACTGATCTCAGTGCTTGTAATGTTGCACACACATTTCCGAAATCTCAGTGATTAGCACTGACTTATGGAAATTCCTCGTCAGAGGGCATTAAGAGAACAACTACAAGAGGTTTGAGCTAAACTCTATCCGCCTTTTAACATTTCCAGTATTGAGTACTCGACAATAGCCTAGGACAACAACGGAGCGTTTTCGGAGCTCACACTAACGACGTACGAACGACTTCCAGCGGCGGAGGGAACGCAATGCTGGTACATCTGACACGCTTGTCACATCGCCGCCGCGTCACCAAGTTTCACGCCGTACGGGTATAGCCATGTCTCGCGTACGCTGGTTTGCTGACTCAGCCTGCCCAAGTCCGAGATCCTGGGCACAATCGGCACCCCATTCTTGACTGAGCAGGGGGCTTTCTTGAGGGACCTGTTCAACCAGGCGCTTCCGCAAGGCCATATGACCAACTAAACATGCCGCCTCGCGTCTCAGCTGGTGCCGACGTTCTTGCAGCAGTTTGAGGCAAAATAACGCCATGGGCATGGTGGACACGACCGCAATGTATTTCAAAAGCGTTGCAGAGTTGTTTCAGAACCTTCTGTCGGTATGGCACTGACTTAACCGCTGATAAAAAGGAGATGCTGCGGATGCACCTAACCATCAGCCAGCTGCAGATTGGCATAGTGTAGGATCTGCTGACAAGTCATCTGCGGGCTAAGCGTGATGTCTACGCCTGACGAGTTTACATCGGAAAGGTGAAGAAAAGACGAGTGCGATCTTCAAGAACAAGAGCCGGGCGGAGATCCAAGCAGTGAAAATAAAAATAAAACAGGTGGACAGCACGCTCAGTGCCAATGCCGATCAACTATGCGATCAAGGGGCACCACCTGTCACAAGAAAGGGCCACGCTAAAGGTCGGGCAAGCGCATGGTTGGGTCGCACTTCAAGTGAGGTTCCCCGAGAGAAAGGCAGACATTACCGCGAGTTTCGGCCACAAGAACATTTACAGCGAGCTGCGCCCACTGAAGATTCGGAAGTGGGCTACGCCAGGGTGCAGAAGGTACAGCCAGCACGAGCGGCGGGCCACAAGGAGATTCCCGTGGACGCTGCGGTTTTGCAGTATGTCAACATCGCGGACGCGACGCCACGCACGCGTATATAGACATGCTGATGACACCGAGAGCATTCAGAATTTAAAATAACCCCCGCATGTGTATACAATTCCGGACACATATTATTATCAGCGTATAGTTATGTATACTATGTAGCCATCACTGATGTATACTATGTAGCCATTCGTATCCAACTTCTGGTACCTACGTCTAAAGCCAATTACTAGATCGTGGAAGTACTCGCTTGTCTTCGGCTTTCGGCCAAAATACCACGTGAGCTGCAGACACTTGTCCATGTAGCTCGGAACCTTTTTTCTTCATGCTACACTCACGGTTTACCCGGGTCTTCCTCTTAACTTCCCAGATGGCCACAATGCGTTTGGTACAAGCAACAGTCCACGAAGTTGGTTGAAATGAAGCACATGTCTTATAAAAACGTCACGGGATCTAGATACATTATGTACAAACCACATGGTCAAAACGGGCCTATGAAAACAATAGGTGTGTACGGGACTTTAGGGACGATCAGATAATATTATGTATAATTGATGACATACTGTGGATTTATGCCCTTCGCAACAAGTGAGAGGTCAATCAAAAGTCACGACTGCACCAGAACTGAAGCGGAAAGGAAAGTTTCAACTTTGCCGTATAAGACCCGATGGAGGCACTGAATTTGTAAAACAGGCTTTCAAAACGGTTTGCAAGGGAAAGGAATTTACGTTTTAAATATTTAACGCGTCCTACCCATAAGAAAATCATGCGTCTGAACGGGATCATCAGACCAAAACGAGCAAAGCACGATGAAAGACGCGAGAATACCGTAACGCTGACGGCCGAAGGCGTTTATGTACATGTCATACGTGCAGAATGGGACTTCCATGAGCTGGCTGGGCAATAAGACTTCGTACCGATTCGCATACGGCAAAGCGCCGGACGTAAGGGACCTGCAAATAAGGGGGCGTGCTCTTCGCGGACGTACCGAAGGAAAAGCGAAAAGACAAGAAACCTTCAGTTCGTGAGATTAAGTGCCGCTTTCTGGACGTATCAGGTGAGTACAAAAGTTACCGGGGCTCTCCGGCAAAATACACCCTCTGTTTAGAACAAACCAAACTTAGGAATGCCAGATTCATATGCTAACACGGTGTGTACACCATGTTGTGTACATTCTGTGTTGATGTCTCTCCGGCAAGACAGACCCACTTTTGGCGTCAAAACGATGATCGTCATGGTGTAGCTCACTTGCTTTTTGTATACTAAAAACAAACTAGCCCACTAGGTCCTCTGAACCATCGAACGGTCTAGCCAGTTTGCTATCCGCCACAAACAATTTCTACCCAACAAGTACACAGACCCAAACCTACCCAAGCAGTATGGGTACTCCACTCCATTCATGTACCACGTCGAGGACGAAGGTCTCTTCGTCCTCTCCAAAGTCATGGAGGTGACATGTGACGAAGAGACCCGCGCCCTCTTGCGTATGGATGTGGGTTATAATCGACATGCGGAAGCTGTGCTCAAGCTGCGGAAGCGACATGAGTTGTCAGTGCGAAGCAGCGTTGGAGGTGATCTCGACGTGCACAGCATAGCGACCGCAACGAGGTGTACTTTTGAATGCTAACGAGCTCGTTCTTCAACGAATCAAAGCTGAAGTTGCACTGAGCAGTACGCCTCCTTCTGGTGTGGTGCATGAGACTGTCTCAAGTGCAAGCCAGTGAGCTAGCGGGAGTGCGCGAGCGAACGGTGCGTGTTTGGTATGTTTTTTGTCGCCGCACCTGCTCCAAGGAGCTTCTCAATGCAGAATTCAAGGTATAGTTTCATTTATGTTGCGCTACTGTTTCTGCTGAAACTCTCTTAAGTTGCTTTTATGTTGCGTTAAGAAGCGCAAGTACAACAGAGACCGCTATTACCAAGAGTACTGGCTCTTTGGTGGTGTGGAGCGTACGACTGGCCGCTGGTTTGGTCGAATCGTGTACGGCAAGCGAACAAAGGAGACGCTTCTCTCCACCATCAAGAGGTTTATTAAGCCACGGTGAGCTTGCAGTTTGATTGCACGCAAGCTATACTGTCACTAATGCTGTATGCGGTTAATGTATTGTACGGCTAAAATCATGTCTGACGTATGTATATGCGAGCGAGGCAACAAGCTACATAAGCTGGAAAACAACCGCTTTCTGCTGTATATGCGCTGTCCGCACAGTTGGATCAACCACAGCCTTATTTCGTGGATCCCATCACTGGAACCCATACAAATTCTATAGAGGTGCTGTGGAATACCCGCATCAAGTGCCATATCAAGAGCATGCGTGGGATGACGAAGGAGAAGCTCGACTCATACTTGGATAGGTACATGTGGCGTTCTGAGGTTTTCCCGCCTACGGTTTCAATCGGTCAGTACTTGGCAGGTCTAGATGTAGTCACCCTTAGAAATGAGAAATATATGAATGTCATTTCTAAATTTGGTTCGTTCTAAACAGTGGGTGTGTTTTGCCAGAGAGCCGTTACCGGCATCTCGATGTGTATAACAAGCGGTTTGTCTGCTCGCGGAATGTGATATTTGGCACACAACATAGCGTCAGTATCTTCATGAGCGCCTTTGGCAACACTCTGGCTACAAGTGACAGAATTCGGCGTCTTACCCGAAAATTGAGAGATACTACGTCGCAAAAAGTTTCAACACACCTACAGGCTTGTCTGAGACAAGATGACCGGTCATGCTAAACGGCAAACGGAATAATGAATAAAGTTCCGGTCCCGCTGAATCTCATAGAGACATTGAGCGAGCCCTCCAGGAGGAAATACCATAAATGCCATCAATTTTGAGACTCAACACTGCATTTGTCAAATAGCACTCATGCATAGCCTGGCCATCCCGGTCGCATCCAACAACTCGCTGGCTGTTTTGGATTAGTCAATTTTCTACCAATATAAGCTACTGTTGTAGAATCTAGGTTATTGGTGTCATTTGATAATGAACGCGCCATTAATCGCTGTGTTGCTGTAGCTTGTCGATGACGGGGACTATGGCTCTCACAAGTACGACCTACAAAAGGTCAAGTACCGCATCCCTTACGGCAAGGATCGGTACGTGCTGGGCTCTTTGTCGTGGGCGTGTGTGACGGAATCGGAAGCGCCAGCACTGGTGTTCGTTGTCTCGCGTAATTCAGTGGCAGGTGTCCGGTGGAGGAGGCGCAAGGAGGGTGCAAGCAGAAATCAATTCTGCCCGTCGGACCAGTACAGTGTGCAGCAGCCGACCTAATCCTCCAAGCTCCGCTTTCCAGCCAACCAAGCCCACGCTTACAAGTCTGATTACTGGGTTCAATCCGGAAACCGCGAGTCCCCCGTACACGTCGACCATGATCGTGTTGTTTCGTACCTGCCTCACTGTGGAAAGAATTCCTTCCAGATCTGGGTGGTGTTTCCTCCGGCGTCGCAGACGATTACTGATTCCAACTACGGGAACAAGGAGGACTCTCGGAACAGGATGCTGAGAACGCCTGGAAGTGCATTGTTTATTCAACGGCCCGGCGCTGTTTGAATAATCTGGTGTTTCACTCGCGTATCCAGCAGTATGACGCGAGGTGCGTCCTACCAAGAAAATCAACACGGAACGATTCAGCTGGACCTAGCGGGTATCCGTTGGTATCATCAACGACGCAGAAACATCCGCCTGTCAAACAGCCCGCGCCTAGAGTTGCTACTGGGAGGTATCAAGCGGCTATCATCCCCACGGCGATAGTTATAACCACTTACGCCGTCCTTTTTGCGGTTGCATCGTCGTTCTCTCGACCTCAAGCTGCCGCGACAACGTTTATTATGGGGCAGTCTGCTCATCGGTTATATCTTCCTGCTCCGAAGATCAGAGTTTCTGAAGATCGGGAATTCCTACCACTGCTACTGCTCAAAAGAAGAAACAACTTCTTCTCTGATGACAATGACAGGCGCACGGAGTTCAAGGATGCTACATCGTTCACAATTGGCCTGGAAGGAGCAAATAATGATCAATTCGGTCGGGGTTCCAGGCGCACGATGACCACATCGGGGGACGAGCTTTTGTGCCCAGCGAAAGGGCTTCGCCACATTATCCAAGCAAGAAAACGTGTGCCATCCTCGAAGAACTCGACGCACTCCATTCAAATTGGAGGTGCAACAGCCTTGGCCGCGACAGGTGCAAACAAACTCGCTATAAATTTTATCGGGCGGTGGCTTTCAGACTGCTTTGAAGAATATCCGAGGCACGCAGCAGCCTCGTCAAGGGGGTTATCCAGGAAAATTGTATGCTGGTCCTACTCGCAGCACTCGGCAAACACATATCTGTGCTGGGGCCGTTCGCCCCGCCCTCCGACTCGGACAGCATAATAAATTACCTATGCCCCAACGTCAATTGAGAAGGAAAGTATCCAATGCCTGGATGCTCCTATCTCCTGCAGCATAAAGACGTCGATGATAAGGATCGGAGACGAAGCGTAGCATCTCAAATTGCTGCAATAGTGCAGCTCGACCAAGTTTAGAATTCGTAGAAGTCGCTAGCTTTGAGCTTGCACTTTCGATTTGGGTCTCTGTCGGCAATCTTGACCAGCCTCGCCGGGCCCTCCGGCTCGAACAGCATAAAATATTGCCTGTGCCCCAATGTCAATTGAGAAGGAAACCTACTGCATCAGGATCTTTGGAACCATGCCACGTACACTTCTCCTTGACCAGAAGCAGCAAGATCGCGTTAAAATCTATACAGCATGCCATGACTTGGCCCCAACTCGATCAAAAAGAAGAATGAATGGCCTGGCGGCAAAGCGGTAGAGGGAAACCGAGATTTCCATTTTTTAAATAAGAAAGCCCGTCCTTTGCACGAGGTACTTCAACCAACTGTTTCATGAGTCAATTAAATTTTCGCGTGCGCACACGTGGGCCAGTAACATTTGTCGGATTTGTGGGAAGAGGCGATACCTCTATTTTGCGGAAATATAGGCATAATGAAACCAAGTCATTCTTATGCTGTTCAGAACAGCATTAACCGGATTTTGCATCATCCGCGTTCAAAACGTTAAGCTTCCCGAATGGCGCCTACGGTTTTTCGGGAGGGGCCAAAACGCATTAATGACTCCATCTCATCTCTATATGCATGTACAAATTTTCATATGTATTAAAATAAGCTCACGATATCAGCCCGTTATCAGCGCGCCTCGTGGTGGCGATAAGTTGTCATCACCACGAGGCGCGCTGGCTAATTCTCCGCTGCTCTAGCTCAATTCTCTAGTACCTTCGATGTAAGATATTGTAGTCCCTTTGCTGTGTCGATCCGCCACACATCTTGATTGCAGCTGTATCGTGATGCAGCCCGAGGACAAGGGGAGATGCTAACAGAACAAGCCATCTAGTCGTCTCGTTGAGGGTCTCCGAGAGTGTCACCTGAGCCCCGACTCTCGCGGACGGGAAATGCATGTGAAATGGTTTGGCCTGGACGACATCGAGGCGTCTTGGGAGCCTGCCAAGGTTATCCAGTAGGACGTTCCTGTGCTTGTCCAGGCGTTCACGGATGCGCTGCCGGAGGGTCCACAGCGTCAGTGACTAGATCAAGCGCTGTCTACTGCACAGCAGCGAGCTACTCGATCTACTGCTTCACGTCTACCGCGCCTACCTCGCCGTAAGGCCGCTGGGTGCCAGCGGATCCAACCCTGATTACCCGCTTCAACTTGAGGGGTGAAGTGACGCGTCAGGTACTGTATCTCTGTGCTAAACGGTTCCCGCGGGTCTCTCGCTTAAGAGCTTTGTGGCGGTAGTGTACAGACTTAAAGATAAGCAAGATTACCTCAGTTTCAGATTAACTCGGTAGAGAACGAAGTGGCCTTGGAGAAGGCCGCCGGCAACAACACTCCGACACCGTCTTGGCCATAGCGGCAAAGCTTCCCACTTCACCTGCATCGGTTGCTCGCGAATGGTTTTGAGGGGCAACAGCTCAAACGAGGTCCTATGTGTCAGCGGAGCAAAAGGCATACATTGTGACTCAGAACAGGTTGCCAGCTAGCAGAGCATACCGGATCTTAAATGGCGTAGCCGTCCCGAGCCCCGTGATGATAATATAGGTAGGCATACTTGGTCACTATCACTACTTTAGAAATCGATCATGAGATTTGATTAGGTTAGCCAGTGGTGTGGCCCGCCTTAGATCGACGATTACAGCTAATTCCATCTGATCCATCCGTCTCAAACATTCCTAGAACAACAAACTGTATATTTGGCTTAACCCGCTCATTCTAGTTACGTCATAATGTGATACATCCCAAGACAATTGTCGTCAACGTCATGAAACAATTCGTCGTGTTTGTACTAACACGCAAACCCCTGTGATGAGCATTCGATGCGTCGACCAGAAAAGTGATTAACTTGGTGGAAACCGTTCGAGTACATCAGCCCAGCGAATTATCAACGCACCCTACTACAGGGCTGCCTTGGCCCGGTTCGGGTCCATCAGATCATGGACAGTGAGAATTGGAGCGCTTCACTGACCTGCAACGCTTCGTTACCGTGTTCCCCGTACCTGCTAGTAGGTTAGGTGGACAGTACGAGAGCAAACCCCTGTACATCGATTTCGATGGTTTATCCAGTTTCATCCTCCGCCAAACGAACGGCTGATCAACCACAAACTCCGCTAAATTGTGGAGTCGAACATGTCTGTAGTGTGGCAGAAGACGTAAGATGAAAGTGGGCAAGACTATGAGACCCTTTGAATTGCTGGTCTTTTATGTTCGTTGATTAGAAGAGGCTGAGGGCCAACTGCAATTTTCCCAAATGGATCGCAAGTTTAACAGAAACGATGCGCAGAAGGAGCACAGCAGTGGAATCAACCGTGCGTAAAACCGGCCTAGGTCTGAAGCGCAGCTGATGTAAAATGACAGCCAGCGGAAGCGGTGTGTGTTCCACCAGTCGTACAGTCACGACACTAGCGGGTGTCGCTCTTCATGAACTTCGAGGTGAACGAGATTGCTGCAACATTGGAAGCGTCTACCGACAACAAACTGGCGCGCTTTGGCATGAGCATACTGGCTCAACAACGTCAGCAACAGCAAAAAACGACCGAGAGGTCCCAGTCTGCTCAAGTCCGATGATCAAGTGACCAACGAGCTGCTCGTGTCAATTTCTCTAGCTATTGGCAGAAGTACGCTTGCCAAAGCCCTGGCTCATCACGCTCCGTCTGCAGGACCGCGCTTGTCAAAGCTCTGGCTAATCAAGCTTGGTCTGCAGGATCAGGCTTATCAGAGCCCTCGCTGACTTTTGCTTCTCACAATCGATCTGTTTCCGATGGACTGCTACCGATTCATGCAAGTTGAACCGCTATATGACGAAGAGGTAGACCAAAGGAGATCGCTTTGATAATCGTGGGAACTGCTCCTGTTCGCACGGCTTGTACGATCGATAGGGCTGTCGATCGCGTATCTTCGTCACTGTACATTGTATGGAGACTCAAGAATACGACCTTGTCATTGGTCCTGATATTTTCCTCTCACTCATGCTCAGATTTGCTTTTTGAGCACTGGGTGATTGAATGGGATGTCCGTGAAGGACCTATGCGCTCACGTGTTAAATTTGGCTACCGAGCAATACGTCTTGAACTTTTGACCTGAGTGCAGGCAACGGAGAAGCGCATGGTCCAGAGTTTGGACGTCAACTATGCCAAGGTCGACGTGTTCAACTGCATTCCTGATTAACTTGATACAGAGCAGCAAGATGCACTCTGGAGATCACTCGTGCTCTATGATGGCTTGAACGAAGGCACGACTGGTACAATGCTCGGGAGCCGTACAAATTTAAGAGGAAACATGGCACACAACCTTTTCACGATCGTTCATTTGATATTCCACATTCTTATTTTAATGCAGCCATGAAAGGGCTCACTCGGCTCGAGAAGCTCGGAGCCATTGTCCTTGATTCCAGTGGTCTGGACTGCGTCTGCCTTCATTATTCCGGCACCGTTCCTGAAAGCCTCCCGGTATCTTGACAGCGTGATAGTTGGACACCCGTTCGCGATTCCAAAGATCACGGTTCTTCGCCAGGGTCTATACAGGGCTTTGGCTTTGTTGCATATGAAGATGGGCTCCTATTACATCAATATCAGCGAACGATGCTCACGTATCTGCTATAAGCGTCTGCCGATGGGCATTTGTACCGCACCAGGCGAATGTTAGCGGCGCATACAACTTCTTCTCGTCCATCTACCCTTTGCTCGCGTATACCCTGATGAAGCCACGACCTAGGCACATAAAGACCACTTACAGCAAGTGCGAACCGTTTCGTTTTGAGAACGCTTTCGCACCAATGGTTTGCAAGTCGATATGGCCACAATTCGATTTGCATCCCGCGAGATGAAGTAGAGCAATTGAGTTGTATAATGGAATTCGGTGTAATAAGGAAACTCGTTTGCAGAGTTGTGTTTCTACCATTTAAGTAGATCGAGCTTCGAATCTACTTATTCCCTCTTCAATTACTATTGTTAGGGTTTGCAAAAAGTTACGACTCGAACGTTTCGAAACGTACGAATCGTAAATTCGGACGGTGTTGCAACCACCAATTCCAGGGTCACTTGGAACCCAAAATGGTGCATAAATTTACGAGTCGTGGGTTTCAAAACGTCGACAAACGTACGACTTGCAAACCACCGATTTAAGGAGTCATTTCAAAAGTAACAAACTTGAACAACGGTGTCTGAGCCGTTCGTTAGAACTCCTTCTGCAGAGTTCATTCGTCAGTTTGCAGCCTGATAGCAGATTAAACGTCCTACGCACTAAACTACGCTAGCAATGTCCGAGCATCCAAACTATTCAAGTGTCGTGGAGCCGCGAGAATTGAACAACTGCATTTGGATGGGTCTTTTGCGCAGCGATGTTGAAGTGAATCTCGATTGAAGCACCGAACAAATGTATGGTCATGCTTCAGACCATGACAGGAATGCAGCGATGAAGACTTTTGACTCTCGAGTTGTCGTGCAATAGCGGTGCCGTCAATTTGCCCGGTCCAAGGTTTTTCTCTTCGTGTAGCTGGCAATAGTTGGTGTAAGAGCGCCCGTGAAGACAACGCTAAATACACGTGCAAACCGCTGAAAGATCAGCAGAAATTGGATCCGACCAGTACGGACACGTGTCCATTCTTCTTCTCTGTTTACGGGCTTCGTGACAAATGAAAGGTAACGAAGATGTGTCTTGTTCATAATCACTTCAGACATAGTGGTTTCCAACAAGAACCGTTTGTTGAAGGTGGTTTAGCTGATGATATGAGACGTCAACGCCAGCGTGGTGTTACATATGCTATGATGCGCGGTCAGGTGGAGGATAAGAGGTGCTACCCGAATACAGCGGTCACCTGAGCAACTGTGACTGGAAAGTAGATTCATCGTTTCCTGATATCGACAACTAACCAGCACGCTGCTTCTGAAATGAAGCGAGATATCCTCTATTCTCTTCGCGTTGACGTGTTATTAAGCTACCACCAGCTCGAATCATACCTTCTTCCTGGTGTCTAACGCCAACACCAAGTCTAAGTGTGATTTCGAGAGGGATGGAGATAATGGCTTCAAACGTGCCTTCCTGTTCCCCGGAGCCTGTCAGGCTTTGCAACATTGCAAGCGTGTGGTCGGTCTAGATGGCATGCATTTGAAGAGCGGCATAACAAAAGGGGCGTGTTCCTTTTGCCACTTCCAATGACATGGATGATGATCTTATCGTTTTCGGTTTGGCATTTGTTGGGCAAGAAGACTACCCCAACTGGAAGTGGTTCATTCCGTGCACGAAAAGCTGCTATTAATGATTAACTCCTTCCTGGAAGTCAGTGTTTGTCTCTGATTGCCAAACGGGTCTGCTTTCAGCAGTGACAGAAATTTGTCTAGGGTGCGGATATCGGTTTTGCGTTCGTCATTTCATTTCCAATATCGGGAAACGAGGGTCTGCCCTATCGCCAACGGAATAAGCGCTCGTGTTTCAGATGACTTGCAGCGAATGCGAGAATGGTTTACATTTTTTTCAGTTTTAAGATTGCATACACCAGACCTATTGCAGTGGCATATCTGAACGGAATTGCGAAGAAGCATTGGGTAACGAACACTTTCAACGAAGCGTATGAGCAGCCATCGTACGATGAAGTTACCTCGAGTCTGTCGGAAGCTGCAAATAATTGATTGGGATATCAGTGTCGTTCAAGTTACGCGCTGGAAGCGTTCGAGCACTACATGATAAAGACCGCTGAGTTATTTGCAGCCGGATGTTGTGATGCTACGCTGGTGACAGCAATCGAAGGACCGTCAGGTGAAGACATCACTGGAATTGTGCCATTCTACACCAAAAAAACCTCGCTTCGATAATTGCCCTGACAAACAATCTTCGTATAGTTCCATGTCTGGAGGACCAGCACTTGATACGGTTTACAGACATCAGTACGCGACCGGACCACGACCATGTATGGCGCACTGTAAACATTGTCGATAAGGAATGGAGTTGTCGAAGGTGGCAAGATGAAACCCGATGAATGGACCTGAAAAATGAGGGAGGAGAAGATTAGGGCGTTCTTCAGGAGCAGAACCGGGCGAAGATCCTAGCTATGGGAAATTTTGGCTGCGAGCAGGAAGGCTGCTAACGTCCTCCTCTCGGCTTGGTGGCAATTGGGAAGCAGGAAGGGGCGCTATAGAAGGCGCCGGCGCCGTCTTCGGGCTGTCTGGACGGCAAGACGTTCGCATTCTCGGGAGTGCTGGAAAATCTGTCGTGCGAGAATGCCGTGCCTCTTGAGAATCACTGGGACCGTTCGGTGGCGAATAGTGTGACACGTAGTACCAAGCATTTGGTGATTGGCAGCACATTGGAGCAGGGCGGCTAGGTCACGGATGGATCCAGTACAAGGAAGCTTAGGCGAAGAATGTCTGTATCCTGAAACAGAATGAATTTTGAAATCTCATGGCGGACAGCATGCCCGGTGCCAGGGCCGATCCGACGTAACTGCTCAGGACAAGAGATGCTGCGGGTTACTGCCAAGCAGTCACCTGCGGGGACCAAGCGTGATGTTTAAACTCGACAAATGGACCTGAAAAATGGGGGAGAAGGGCGTTAAGGCAACTGTTTCGCGAAACGTGCTGCCAATTGAGCACCCGGGTGAACTGGGAAAGAAGCGCGAGTTGATATCGTCGGAGCGCTGTAGCTGTTGTGTCCTGCATGTGCATATTAGCGAGAGATTTAGTTATTATTCAAAACAGCAGCAATTATATGTAAACTGAATAACAACGTGGGTTCAATGAGGGGTAGGAGTTTTGACGGGGCGTCCAGCAGGTCCTCGAAAGCAGCGCATCGAGAAGATCAAGCCTCAGAAAACAGCTCACGAAGGTATGTAGGACGTGGATTAAATGCGCACGTGATGAACTATAACGTATTCCTACGCCTGTAGATGACTAAACGAAAGGGATCCACCAACTACACGTACGCCGAGGAGCGACGTCTGGTGAGGCTCATTCGCGCTGTTTTGGAACATGCAAGGCGGAGTGAAAAGCGGTTGTCGCTGGATACAATGCAGACAGCTCATCAAGTAGTAGACACGGAAAGGTCGTTCGCACAGTGTCGACACTGTATCGTCGCCATCGCAGTAACCGTCGCCCCAGTACTCGCCACGACATCCCGGAGAGGCCAGTCACTCGCCAAACAGTCTGATGACTCCTTCTTCCTCCTCACCAACAGAACCACCCATCTCCCTCCAAGCGAACTGTCTACCAAAAGCCCCTTTTTGCGCAATACAGGCAGAATCGACCACGATTGAAGAGGTCGTACCGAGAAGAACACCACCGCAATGTTCACAAGCGGGTTGTCCCGTTCGGCACTGTACTTCAGAACTGGAACGACCACACAGGTATCTCCGTAGGTCCAGAACGTGACGACGGAGTTATGCCAAGCCCGTCATGTGGGTTTGGGAAGCTTCTGCGTTGATTGGAAGGCCAAGGACCTCCACAATTGGACGTCTCCCGCACACAACCTCCACTAAAGGTAGTGCTTTGCCAGTCAAAGACGGACCGCCGTAGAGCACGACGACAACACAATGAGCTATTAGCTTGTATTTCAGAGCTGACAATGGCAGTTAAGATGCAAATACTGTAGTTCTGCATTTAATGGTACAAATGCAGCTATCAGAGGTAGTTTACAACGACAAACTGCTTGTTGCGGCCGACTTCTCGATGAAGGGGTGACTGGGCACTTTTTGAGCGAGATTGCACTCACGATTTAGTGCGCATTAGAATAACTCGCCACCATAAAAAGTATTTGTTCTTCAAAGTACGACTTTCCCCGGGGACCCACGGCGAGGCGTGCAATCGGGACGAGTCCCCACAGTGAACATCTGAGATATCTCCTCTATTTACACGTTTTTAATCTTTTTTTACATTTTTACAAGGGTTTCCACTTAAGTTCAGTAAAAAGTCACGTAAAAAGTCAACAATGGGGGGGTCACACAGAGGGTTTCCGGCATAGTATATGCCGGTGCACCCGAAATGGGGCTCACGAGTCTATGTGCTTTGCTGCTCAGATACCTCCTGCTCTAGAGCAGGGGGTATTTATGCATTGGTTATCATTGATTCATTGTATAGTTAAAACCATATCCGGCATAGCTACTTGCATTTTTTATGTGTTTTTATTCAAATCCCATGTCTTGCTTTGGACGAAGTTCAGGCCGAAAACCTTCTGTGTGCCCCCCCCAATGCCGTGCGTTGCCCGGGAAGCTCTAGATATTTTTCATACTGTGGGTAAGTACTTTGCAATATGAGCACTTATTTCATTGAGACGGGCTATACAACCTACCTCAGGGTACATGTAGTAGGAAAACGCTCATTGAGCGTTTTCCGATAAGTCTAGTGCCCAAGCACCTTGGAAAAAAACTGACGGACGATCTTGGTTATTGTTTACAGTGGCATAGTAAGTGGTAAAGACGTCCACGGAGCTGGAGTACTCTTCTTCGATCTCGACGTAGTTCATCTTGCGCGGTTATTTAAGCTGTTCCAGTGGGCCCGAATTCTCCTCCACCTCAAATACCCTTCCGTTGATTGGGTTAATTGAGAAACACTATGCGAGCTCTACATTTCCCTGAAAGCTCTTGAAACCGTTCCTCCGGGTCCACCCGGTATCCCACAATGTAGCCGCCGCTAGCCGCCGAAGTCTCAATCACTAGCGCTGCCGACTGGGAGCCACGAATACGAGCTAAATTGATCTGCGTGTTGGGAATGCTGGTGTTGAAGTTGTCGGCCAAATTGACATGCCAGAGAATACGAACGTTCCGAGTTTTCCTTAATCCGATGGCAAGTTTCAAACATCGTTGAGCCTCGCGTACCCTTGTTCATGTTGGGTCAACGTTAGCCCCTGCCCTTTTATAAGTACGCCTCAAAGTATAAATTCTCTGTAGAGCTCAGTGGTCTCGTATGACCGGAAAACTGCTTGGGTATTAGTAAACAACCTGGGACTGGCCTTCACCAGACTCGTAAAGATGAGCTATAAGCGGGTATTGGTGTACTTGGTCAGTATGTCCAGAGTGTTGATCAATAGCATCCGTATGTTGTCTGCCTCCACCTGATAATTGGAGAAGCACCCACGCGTTTTATTTACACCACCCACCCTGAGAAAAAGCTCCACTATCCCTCATATTCAACAGCATCTGATTAGTATCAACCCGTGAAGGCTAGACTAAATCATAACTTGCTCGCTAGCGCCAGCGACCTAGAGCTTCATTTTCAAAAGACTATCTGCGGGGCAAGCATGGCTGACGATTATCTTGCGGAAGCGAGATCGATCCAAATATGGCGAACTAATGAGCGACACGAAAACGGTGATACATTTCTCGGCGAAGTGCTCCCTCGTTTTCCTACGACTCGAAGTGAGCAATCCAACTGCACAGTCAATCACCTGGAGAACGAAGAGATTGATCTCACGTTGACACGCTACAACATGCGGTTAATTTTGACAGCGTGTCGCTCGGAGCGGTGCCTGTTTGCTGACAGTGAGGACGCGTGCATGTGCCGGTACAAGATAAGCACATGTGTTTCCGGTGCTACGATGGTGGTGCATTAGCAGGTTGGCATCTAATGGGAGATTAACAAACGGAGTCGCCTCCTCGACAACATTTGACGCGCCCAATGCGTGGTTTGCTGACTTCATGTCTGGAGAATAACCCAATCGCAACGGCGATTCCATTGTTCGGGGTCATCACCTATCGGCTCATGCATTTCAGATGCTTAAGAACACCTAGTTCAAAACTTTCAAGCTCGAGCTCAAGTCCACTTATAAGCCCAAACAGTTCCGACTGGACTTCTCGACAGCCCTTACCAGATTCTGGTTTCGTCGACACGGGTGTCCACGAAATGAACGTCGTCGACCCATTTGATGTATTTGAAGTGGAGCACTCGACCGCGGTCGCATCCGACCTAGCGAGAGCGTGAACACACGGTGGGAGTATTAACGTTAGAAGGAAGTATGGCCAGGAGCCACACTGTGAATAATGTTCGGAAAGTGCCCGGTTAGGTGACTCTCTTGAAATTAGGAAAGCCAAGCATAAAACAATACGATTTGATCCGATCAGACCTAGTAAACGCTGCCCGCTAGTGGTGCCCCTCCCAAAAATACGGCAAGTCTCCGAAACACGGAAGGGGTCTATCCAGCGCGTCAGTAGCTTTCCGGGCCATCTAGAGCCCACGAGCGACCGCACTACTCGTCACTGACAGTAAAGTTAAAGAGAGCGACGTGCATATTATTCAGCTGGTATAGCCGACGGCGTTCCTTCTTCTCCGCCATCTTCATACACAGGTCACTGAGGCTGGCTCTGAGCCAGTTTGGTTCGCCATTAACACTAGACAAGTTAACCGTTTGCAGCGGCATTCTGCACCTTGTAGTAGTAGTGAATCCAAAGAGGTGAGCATGGCAACCATGTAAACAACCCAACCGGCACCACACCACCAAGCCAGATAGCTGGCGCGTGATCGAGGTACGCTTGCACCACGTAGTTGTTGAAAGACGGGTACACTTTAGTTAAAATAAACATGTATTTGTTGTGTTAATACTCATTACTAGAGAGATACGCTCAAACGGTGGGAAAAGGACAAGTGAGATCCTTTTGCCCCAAAGACCATGTCGTACAGGTGGTGCTGTCCGTCTTTCATGATGCAACATCGACTCAACGGCAACAAGTATGTACAGCATGGCTCAGGGTCGTTTTTAACTAGGTCGTGCCGTGCCAAGGAACGAATTAAAGTATCCTGATTCGCCTGCAAAATAGGGTAAGGTTGAGGTGGCATGGCTTGCAAAGTCTTGGTACCATCAAACATGCCCGTGCCACACTGCCATACTGCGAAAACCAAATATTTACTTTCAATATAGAGATGGGGCTAAGGCAAGCAATACTCGTAGTGTTCCTGCTTCTGCTCGTTCTTGTTGTGGCGCTGCCTATTCACACTCGTCGAAGATGCCTCCAGCGCACACGCATTGGCTAGGAGGGTCGGCAACGGCTCCTTTTTGACGAAGGCCAGTTCCAAAGGTGTTGCAAGATGTCGTACGAACCATTCATGACTCTCGCAGCAAAGTTAGAGCCATACCTACAGGACGACGAGTAGCAGTCGCGCAATAGGACCGATATCGAGCCGATCATTTACCCCCCCAGCGGCCAAAGTGGTATAAAAACAACATGACTTCATCTTGTACGTACAACACGTTTGTATAGGGATTGCTCGAAAAGTGCCCCAACTTAAGTAAAACGAAGTTTTAGCAAATCTGTCAAAAATGGTTCGATGCACAGGGGTAGATCGAAAGTAAGCAATAAATTGGCCACTTTTCCACAGAGGGCAGTGGGAAACCACTCATCAATAACAACGGGTCGTCTACTACATAAGTCCATATCTGTAAGCAAATGTGACGAAAACAAAGCGATTTAACAGGGCCAAACACAAAAGCAGGAAGTCTTCCATAAAATACGCACCTAACGTAAATGGAATCAGTTCCGACGGGTATTATCTTTCATGGAGTCTTCGAGCAATATTCCGCAACATACAATAGTAAGTTGATCGTACTTAACTGTGAGGGCGACGACACAGGTAACATTCGTTTAATTTACAAAAATACGCCAGGTATAGATGTCTATAATGCCATCAATATTATTTTGTAATCAATCCTGTCAAATTTGTTTGAGTGGCCAAATTAAAATCAGTGGTGTTTCAATCAAGAAAATGAGACCTCACTTAGAACCACTCCTTAGCTCTGAAATAATTTTCAGAGAACAGCAGGTCAACTGGTAACGCGTTTTTTTTCTTCAGAAAAAGTACTCGTATTTAAATGCGACAAACCGGCCTAAAACTGCTTTAGACTACAACATGAATCGTTTTTGTAGGGTACGAAAATCGATTTGGTCGTTAGTCCGTTAACAAGCTTCAATCCTAAACTGATCCAACTCCGAAGGTTTGTAAGTCACTGCAAAAGATCTGGTATCAATGAGACCAATGTCGTAGATGACACCACTGGCTAAGAATACTAAATTTACGCAAGATATGCAAGATGGGGAGTCATTTACGTTTGGATATGGCATTGGAGACGATAGAGTCCCATTTTAGGGATACCAACACCGTTGAAAATGAAGATGTTGCGTTACGGAGCGATTATGTTTTCCATATTGACACCACATAAAAAACTCGGCCAATCCGGCTATTCTCTCCTTGTTGTTGGCGTTTCAGAGCAATGCCGCTGCTTCCACACCGTGCAATGTTCCTGACTTCCCAGCAGACTGGAGATATTATTTGCTCAGCCCTTGGAAATCTGCTTGACATGTACAAGCGGGACAATCTACAAGCCCTCGTTATTGCATAGATGGCGCCGACAAGGCACAATACAACGCTGTCGTCGCGGTGGCTTCTACCGATCGCAGTGACAACAAAACCATGGTCTTTCTGATGTGGTTTTGTTTTCACGTGATCAAGAAAGTTTCAGACAGAGTCTCTAAACTTCCTCTCGACGCCGTGCCGCTGGTTTTCTAGCATATCTGTCCAATGCACTACTCGCGGAACGCTACCTAGTTCAAAGAACCGACCCAGCTAGGGACAGCACTCTGGAAGGTCGTAGCAATACTCCAAAGCTTTGAGGAATACTTTAGCAAGCAGTGGATTGACTCTCAGTTCAGCCAGCAACTAACCTGCTGCCATACGCCAACGGGATTCGCGCCGACAAATAACCTGTAGATGAGCTCAATGACGTCACCAAGAAAGAATACTCTCTACGGTCTTTTATTAAGCTTGTAGCTCTAGCAGGGCGGCTCGCACTGCAGGAGCGATATGATTACGTAAGAGAAAGGGTAGAAACGTCTCCGATGGTCTCTCACTGTCGCTAGAGTATAAGCCGTAGAAAAACTGCAGGTTTAGCCCATAACTTGATTACACAAGCCTTTCCCTACATGGAAACCAATGCTTTCGCGTGCGTTCACAAAGTGCAACAGTATACAACGCGATCGGTGACAGTGACAATATGACTGCGTGCATTAAAGCTCAATCGCGTCACAGCTAACTACAAAGCTTGTCCTATAATGGTGATTCACTCATTACCGCTACTCTCACGGTCTTCGCCATGGCCGAGGTCCTTGCTTGGCATTCGTCATTTGTGCTGGTTATACGATTTCCTTTTCCCGAACATCTCGCCGCACTCCTAGGATCGAATTTATAGGCATGTTTCCTCGCCGACCTTTCCCGCTGTTCGCCTTTTCGTCATCGTCCTTGTCGGGGTATGGCTGCCCAAACACCGCTTTGACTTCCCTGGCTTCGAGGGGTACTTGCAGGTGTAGAAATTAAAGATAGCGGATCCCGTGGCGTTGGCTCCTGCTTGATGCCCTTCAAGGAACAAAGGAACACAGCAGAAAGCTTTTTGTCGAAATCTACGCCAGCGTGGGTAAGGTCACCACAAAAAAAGCGGTCCCACATTCAATTTGAGCACTTGAGCATCATGGACTTTCACGGCACTCCCAATGAATGCAGCCCCAAAACACAATGAACAGAGTATTGGGTTGGAGAGCAATGATAACAGTCACCTGCAAGAATTCCGCACGGATGCTAGTTTCAGTCGTCTTGAACGTCGGTAAATCTTAGTGCGGAGCCTGGCTGTTATTGCAATGCATACCACAAGGAAGGCTTTAGCTCCCAGTTGGTTTCGGTCATGGTGACGGCGCTGTCCACCTCCTCGTTATCTCTTTCAGCGATGTTCCAGGCTCCTCAATTGAGGCTTGCCTAAGGTAAGAGTCCTCCTCTTCGACATACACGCCGGCAAAAATTGAGTTTTAACATCGCAAAATGGTGTTGCACCTTCGACCAGCGGCTGTCTCCGACACTGTAACCGACCTTCCAAAACTTGTCAAGTTGTTTGTTGTTCATGCTTGCGCTGTGTTGGCGGTTTTCCGAAGCGTGTCGGGGCACGGAGAGATCGCGGCCAGCAAGCTTCGGGCAGAGTATTTTGAGAGAGTGAGCCTTTGTTGCCCGGTGGGAAACTTGTCACCCGTTTCCGTGTCACGCGGCGCCCTGCTGCCGACATAACGCTTTGTCGTATAATCCTATTCGCTGCGTTCCCGCTTTTGTGACTCTTGACGACTGGTCTCAATTTTATGCGTGGTTATATTCTGGAAGGAAAGCTCTCGGCCTGTCCTGCTATCACAAATGGCATCGGAACTCCCTAAAACTTTATTGCTTTCGTTCGGAGAGAGTCCGGTGTTTTTTCCTCATTATCTATTTCTTGGGCAATCAGGCACTTATGTCGACTGCCCTTTCGCAGCGGAGCTGCTCTCTACTTACCACTCCCACCAAGTGATAGTGAATTGCTCAAAGTCCCTTACATCTAGCTCTCTCACAACTTATGGGATTGCCTCGTACGTAGTGCTTTTGCCATAATGCATCTATGTAGTGTAACAGTACGCTATCTGAAAGTGCGCCAAAGCCTTTATTTTGGACGTTCGGACAACTCGGCTTTCAGCCTGCTAAAAAGCCTCATCTGGCGCGGCACGATAGCAAGGTCATCAACGTAGACGACTTCAATTTGCCATTCAACCCCCACGTTTTGCACGTAGATACGAAACGCCTTCAGAAGTACAGGCTATCAAGTCAGACATCTCCGAACACCCAATGTTTCGCCATCAAGCAGCGTTAAAAGCACTGTTAATCCAAGTCTACCAAAAGTTTGACACACGGCTGTTTATATATTATCATGGAGTCAAAGATTTGCAACAAGAGAGAACGGACATCACAAGCACCAGACACGAGCAAGGAAACAGACGACAACATTCGAACACCCCAGGGGCGACGTACCTCTGCACCCACTAGTTTGAAAGACACCTGATTTCCCTGATACGCTCATGAGCCTCAAATATGGCACTCAAAGGTCGCAATGATGAAACACACCAGACCGAACTTCAAGATGTTCGTCGCCTTCTTGAAAATCTTCATCCCAGAAGGTTTTACGCCAAAGGCGAACTCACCGAGATATGAAGACGGCTTCCTGGAGAGCGGTATGAAAGCTGAAAACGAGCAAAGTTAAATGGTAATCACGCGTAACAAACATGCACAAAGACATATTTTAGGGTGGGAGACTTATTACTCAATTTACCGTGGGTCGTGAACATCTCTCCGGTGTCTAAAACATGCATATTTCCAAAACCGCCGTTTTCTCGGTCAACAGGCCGTTTTAGGGCCTCTCATTCCTCCTACAAACTCGTCTCTGGTACTGCCGACAGACTACTCCAATCGTTTTTAGCCACTCTAGCCTAAATAATGAAACATATTGCGTATCGTTATGTGGCATCCACAAGTTGTTCTGCCTTTGTCCAGGTCAGGACAAGTCGGAGGTCGGAGAGTATACGGTAGCTTCCCTACCTTAAGTAGGCAAGCTGGCTGCCTATCCTGCTATCACAGATATATCACGATCTGAACTCCCCTAGAGCTTGATAGCTATTGTATAGTAGAGGGTCTGGGTTCCGGTCCTCGTTATCTCGGTATTTGGGTAACCAAGCACTTCTACCGGATGTCCTTTCGTAGCGGTGCTGCATTCTACCCAACAACTAGTTTGCGTTTATCAGAAGCAGCTGTAGCGTCCGTCAAACGAGTGGCAAGGCGATTCAGAAGCCAGGAAAACCCCATCAATTCCTGTTGCTCAGCTCAGAACTTGAACTTCAGAAACGCACTACCGGTAGTATCAGCAGAGGTGGCTCCTACTCCGGGCCGGTTAAGTCGTGTGTAACCTCACTTGAAAACCTTCTGCAACTCTCCCTAGGTATTCAGTTTGGATCCAGACGTACATTTTTCACAGTAGCTGTACCTCAGTTTAGATGTATCGTAACGCCTTCAGGTTTCACCTCGCACTCGTTGTCAAAATCCGGAAAGCCCGCGTTATCTTGTCTGTACAGCGGGTCCGTTGATTCAACCCCCCCTCCCATTTTTTTCACCCGCTTCAAAGCAAAAACCGAAGCAGTTCGTTCGAGGTTATCTTCTACGCTTGGTACTTGGTGTGCGCGCCCTTGTTGTCGATAACTGCCCTTGGCCTCTTCGGCATCGAGAGTACGCAATCTTCCGCCACTTCATCTTGCATGCTGGTCCAAATGTCAAGCAGCTTAGTCTTGAGATCATCGATTGTCGATGCTGGATTCTCATACAACTCTTTCTTCAAAATAAACCACAAGTTCTCGATTTGGTTGAGATCGGGGCTTTAAGGAGGGTGGCCTAAAACGATCTACTTTAAGTCGCGCAGCTAGCTTAGCAGTATGCGCAGGTGCATTGCCATCCACAAACAGCGTTTCACCTGAGAGTCCTAGTATGGTTTTCGGAATAGGGACCTGTGCAGCAGCCGTCTGTAGTAGCCCTCCATCACCGACTCATTGCAGAAATGCAAAGTCCCAACTCCCTCCGTAGTATTAGAGCTCCAAACCACGAGAGATTTCCTACTCGACTTGTACGCCAGTAGAACGCATCGAGCGTCAAATTGTTCATGAGAGCGTCGCCACACCGACCTGCCGTGCGTGGAGTTTGACTGAAGCCTCGTCGCGAACGAGCACCCAGTTCCACCAACTCGGCTGCATGTCATCAAAACATTTGGCATATGCCAATCGCAGCTGGCGGTGCCGGCGGCTCAGGAACGGCTTTTTGCGTGCCGAGCGCACATTGAGACCCGCTTCGTGAATGCGGTCATAACCTCGCCGGAGACTGGCTTGCTGATGTCCTTCGAAACTTGAGCAGTCACGGCGGCCGCCCTCACGAAGCAGTTCTGTTCGTCTTCTCGTACTATGCAGAGATCAAGTCGGGCGTAGGTTAGTCGAGAGCGTCCCCTGCGCCGAGGCACGACAGCATGACCATGCTTCTTGTAGTACTTAATGACTGGCCGAACGCTGTCTCTCGAATCGCTAGATGCTTGCCGACCAGCCGGCTGCCAAGCTTACAAGTTTTGAATGTCTGAGGCTGCAAGACGCCAGCTACACTGATGTTTGTGTGTGCTTAATAATAAGTGAGGGCTGGCTGGTTGAAATCGACTCGACGGCCGCTGCGTTTTTACTGACTCAGCCTCTCATTGATTGGATGGCACCGTTCATCGGAGATCGCGTCCACTGGAGAGTGCTGTGTCGAAAGATCATAGGCGGTGACAGATATAAATGGCGATCGGAATTAGGATACTAGGAATGATGGCTGAATTGATTACGTCTCATATTTAATACTGGGAGGTAGGTAGCGTAAGCTAGCTATCCGGAAGCCCAACGAGGATTAATTTGAAGACCGCTGGATCGACGTTCGAGTAACATTTAACGAGTGCATGACACAAATGGATGTATTGACATAATCAACACATCAGACCACATAAGTATGTACATAACACCATGTTGAAGTCAACGTGGGCGATTGTATGTAGATCGAATCGATAGATCGCATCGATACGACCAAACACCGCTAGGTGCTAAGTATTGACCCACATGCTGTGGGAAGTCTGGTGGAACGAAAGCGACACAAGCGTGCTCGTATCAATGCATCAATTGGGAAAATAAAAAAATGTACCTCAAATAAATACACATATTTTTTGCATGTATTTCCACTATAACTTCTACCTCCCAGACAAACAGCGTCTAGTAAGTATGAAATCAGTATAAAGTGTAGTAAGAGACAAACATATGGGAATATACAGTTTCAAAGACGTCCAATATGTGTGCATGATCCACCTAGGAAAGATTGCGCGACAGGAGATGTAGCTCGTCGAAATGACGCTGCCGAAATACTTTCAGCTAACCGTGACGGTGAAGTTGCCATGCGGCGGAGGCGGGAACAATGTGTCGGTGTCTGGTGGTTTGGCCGTGTTTGGTCATGCGTCTGTGGCGGGCAAAACTTATGGTAGCAGTGCAATACCTGCGACAGAAGACGACCAAGTCATCTCTCTGAACGTAGACATCGTACGTGATCTAACTGGGGAAGCCGCACTTAACAGTGTTGATGGAAGGCAGGTCCCAATGTTGCTCGGCCCCGCGCGACAACAACATTCATGTTGTTATTCGTTTCTGTACAGGTGATATAGTATAACAGATGCCTCCTTAACAGTTTCAATGCTTTGAGATTGCTAAGACGTTCTTTATTGTAAGAGCATCTCCAGCGGTTGTGAGTAAAAAAATGCGTAGATTTTGTAAATATATAAAATCGTGCAGAGTCGATATGCTTTTACGCATCAGAAATGACTCCGATTTGCGCAGACTTGCTCAAAACCAGGTCCTTTCTAAATTTGAGTATGCGTAAAAGCAAATTGAACAACAAAGACACAATCACTTTACATTGATCATTGGAACTCTACGAAGCTGAGGAGGTGGGCGGCAACAACAAGGTCAACGCCCCCCTGTGAGAAAGTGTTGGGACCAACGAAGGTCCTAACGTACGGCACAGAAGGAAGGTTTGACCTATACAAGGCCCGCCTAGATTCCTATCTGCGTCGATGGCACGCGAAATGCCTAGCTGTGAGTGAAATGCGGTCGGCCTTCGAAAGAGAGAAAACCAAGTGCGACATTGCTAACAGCATTCACGGACACTTTGTTCGTAGTTTAAGCGCTTCTCATCGCCAGTCACCACTCACACCTCTCTGTCCTCGCCTTCTCTTGCGGCCAACTCCGCCACCACCCCGATTTCCCCTTGCGTCGCTCCCAAAGAAACTTAGTCGCTTCGCCGTCGCTCCACGCTGAGAGTCCCTCCTGGTAGTTTTCTCTTGCCCACTTCTTATCATTTGGTCAGCCACTAATGGGCGGTTCCTGAAAGCTCAACACTCATTTTGGTTGTAGCAAAACAGACAAAACGCCAGCTGCGTTATCGTACCAGTTTGCGCGAACGTTTTGAGGAAGGTGGCAGAGCCAACAGACGAGCGTGAGGAAGACGATTCGGATCTCTCGTCCTCCGGATTGCAGCTGCAGCACGCTCACTAGTTCTTCCGCGCCAACTGCCGGTAAAGACGACGGTCTGCTTTCGCTGGCTCGACTGATGCTGCTCCAGGACCATCTCCAGAGAGCAGCAGATCGTAAGCAACAGATACAGTGGCGTGAAGAGGATCGCCGCCGACGCGAGGAAGACCGGCGCGAGCGTGAACAAGACCTGGTAGACGACCGAGAGAGAAGCAATCGTCTGTTTAATCTTCTTGCTACAGCCCTGGTTAGAATGGGTAAAACTTGCACAGTCAAGTGAGTAGATGTATTAGTTATAGCAACTCCAGAGCATCTTGCTCTAGTCATGGCATATAACCTGAAAGCAACTGGTTAATACCAACCATTCTTACGCGAAAATTGAATAGAAGCAGAGATTTATCCGACGTTCGCCGCTCTCCTCGTCGTATCCAAGCCGATCTTTAAGCCGTGGAAAAGAGCTTTGGAAAGCTCGCATTCCCCATTCAGCGGACTGCCTTGCAGAGGTAAGCCTGGTGGAGAACTTCAACATCTCATGCAGTTTCAGCAGCACCTAAATAGTTTTCGCTCGATTTTATCAGAAACGGATAGTCGTTAGCAGCGAAGGCAGAATCAACCACGCACCGTGCTCCATAGAGCTCATATGCCGTTGAAGTTTTTGATAGATGCCACCCCACTCTGATATCCGAGAGTCGTGAAGGGAGCCAGGTTGCATTAAGCGCGCACGCGGCAATTGTTCCATCCGGAACAAACACGAGCACGTTCCCCACGTAATGATCGTGTTTCCATCCGCTGTAGAAAATGTTTTGAATCGCACAGCTTCCACTTTACTGGAGGTAAAGCTTTAATCTGTCCGCGACTGCAAACACATCATGTAACCTAGGGTGTCTACGACAGATCGCCCGCTGGAACAATTGCGTATCCGATAACGTCCGGCATCCTGACGCCCAGCTCGAGCTTCTTTTGCAAGAACGCGCAGTAGAATCCAACGTCCAAAACGTATGAAGAGGGAGCATACACTTGCCGTCAAACCGAAGATAAGGCACAGCGAAAACTCCCCGCCACGAGTTCAAGTCCAAGCGAGCACTAGTGCTAGGCGTTGCGTGGCGTCGAGAAGTCGTGGACGGCCGTGCGAGTGGGGCTCCATGCGGCGAATTGCTGCTCCCGATGAACCATACGGCGTGTAAGCTGTGGTGATCCAGGCCAGTCAGCGTTATGAGTGATTGGTCATCGCCCGAGCCAAACAGTGTTGCGAATCCAGACAGGGTTGGCCATTGCAGAGCAGCACGGACCACGCGTCGGCCACGTCGTCTACGCTGGCGCCCACTGAGTCGAGATCTAAGTGACTTGCTTTGCCGAAAGTCGTGGCGACGACGGACCGCTACGAGAAGCAAGGTCATGGGGTGATCATCACGCAGTCGTTGTCTTACAAAATCTAAACTGAGCAGTTTGTGTTTTTCAGAATGCACAAATTGGTATAGTACGGGGCGTCTTAGAGAGCCGCCTTCCAACTTATGGCCTGCTATATGTAATCATTATAATTATTCGAAGTTAGAGGCCAACATACTGATCTGATATCGATTCTACTTCTTCTGATTGGCCCACCCGTGTCATACAAAAAGTAGCATAACGTCCGTTTGAAAAGAGGCGGGATTTTCAAATTCAAAGTTCCCTCCAATGCCACAAGTCTTCCTCACCAAGGCTCAGCAATTGCTCCTGTGTGAGCACCTCAAGAAGAACACGGGCCTGTGGTGCGCTGAATTGGGTGCGTGGACGCAAGAATCCTTCGCGCCGCCAGCAACTCCGGGCAAAACACAATCAGCCGTATCCTGAGGCAGGAAAACGACCTCCGCAGAATCGACACCGACTATAAGGACCTCTGCCGCATGCGTACACCAAATATTCGGCTGCTAGAGCGCCACCTGGTTGGGCTAATCGCGTTATTCGAGGGTAAGGCGGTGCTATCCTATCGAACTGTCATATTCCTCGCCTGAACGGCCACTGCGGAGCTCAAGATTCCCACATCAAAGCAGCCACGTTTTACACGCGGAGGCTGATGCAAGCATTTTCTCCTCCGCCATGGCTTACGTGTCCGACGTGCCCACGGAGAGGTTCATTCCGTCGACGCTAAGTCAGCTGAAGATGGAGCGGCTGCACTCCGTGCTAAGATCGCCAAGTACGACTTGAATGACGTCTTCAACGTTGACGAGGCTGCCTACTTCTACAAGAGCATTGCTAGGGTATCCGTCTGTCTGGACGTTGCGCCCGCCGTCAAGAAGAACAAGGCACGAATGACTCTCATGGTGGGCTGAAATGCGACGGGGACGGAGAAGCTTCGACTTTTGGTGCTGCGAAAATCAAAGTAACCGCGCTGGCTGCCACAAATGCCGGAGGGCATGGACTACATTGGCACCAGCAAAGGCTGGATGACCACGTCACTGTTCCAGGACTGGTTGGTGGTTCCTTTAATGGAAAAATGAAGGCTAGCACAGGAAGGCGCTGCTGCTGTACGACAATGCCCTGATCACAAAGCACCACAGGGAAATCTTTCGCACGTCTGATCCCGAAGAACACTACTTCGCTGCTGCAGCCAATGGATCAGCGCATGATTGCGTGGATTAAGGCACGCATTTCTAATGACAGTACCGCCGATGCCGTGCTGCCTATCCTTCTTGGTGAGACCCGTACGCTAAACCGCGGACAGATAAAGCTTAAAAACTAATCCATATTCCTCCCTCGTCATGGTTTGTGAGTGAAATGTGTCTAGCACACTCCCATATTTGCTCAAGTCTGGGATCGTACTCGGCGAGCCAACTACGGATGGTGAAAGGTTTTAAGGCAAGATTAGTTGATTAAAAAGAGTGGAGTCATTACTTATGGATGTGTTTGGGCTTGATGTGTCAAATATGCCAGCTACATAGCGATAGCGGGGTGTGTAACGGGGCTAGTTAAACCCGTTACCTGGCGTACACTGTAGGAGGAAGCTGATAAATATGTCTCTGGGGTTGTTACGAAGGTGGCGGCGTCGGGACGCCACAGCCAACTATCTACAGGAGTGCTCTCATGGGTCCGCCAATGAGGACCGTGACGTGGGACGGGCCGCACACAGCTCATCACACCACCCCCTACTCAATATAGAAACTACAAATGAAAATCTAAGCTTAGGAAACAATCTAGAGGACAGCAACGTGAGAACTTTGGCCCTACCAGTTGAGAACTTGCAGCGCGGCCGAGCAATGAAGGCAAACAGCAGCATGGACGCGGAATGAACGGCTGCGCCGGACATGCTCGAGCGTTACAAACTGTACGACTGTAGGCGGCTTTTTCAACGCGTTGTCGGACGACGAGATACGGAGCTGGTTCGACCACTTCCGCTCCACGCGCAGCAAGGGCGTCACGGTGTCGCACACTGTGGCCCAGAAATCACTCAACCAAGCTTGGATGTCGTTCATCGAGCACTGGAGCCAGCAGACCGGGCCCGTGTTCCGAAGAAGGTCGTGGCGCGGGAGGCCACGCACGAGTGCTTGTCGGTCGGGAGGTTGGCCGTGCGGATCTGCGAGTATATCGGCCAGTATCGGCCGGACGTGTTGTTACGTGCATCTCTCAGAGGAGGGTTGTCGACGATGTCGCGGGCACGATCCCCCGCGGCGTTACGAGTTGGAGTGGGGCCGCTTTGTCGAGCAATGGCCGCTGAGTGAAACTGAGGAACGACTGATCAGATGGTATCGTTGCCGTCTGTACAAAGCTAGGCGCGGTTCGCTGCCGCGCTTGTAAGAGCCTCCTCGTACGCCGACACCACGTCCAACACGTCCTGTGGAGCGGGGATCCCAGCTGTCGTCCATCGGACCCAGCCACCGGACCGAGTACTCTCGATGTTCCGGAATAGTACCGCCGCGGAAGGGACGTACGCGACCCGTATGGCGAAGGGCCACGATCGTCATCATGGCGGCAGATCGCCTCCTCGATATGGCGGATATTCCCTGTCTCATCGATGAGAGGTGCCGGGCCATCGCGCTGGAATGGCGGATCGCGGCCGACATGAGGACGCTGAACTGGGGCAGCGTCTTGAGAAAATGGCTCGGCGTTTGGATCTTCTGGCGCGGGACAATCCGGAGCTCCGACACCGCTTGCACCAGCCGGATGCCGTTTGGAGCATCGCCGCAGGAGGAGCGCTGGCGGGATCATTGTCACTGGGATAGTCACGGGTCGGAAACGACGAAGTCTACCGACGTAGAAGGGAGGATGCAGACGTAGCGCAGTAGGGAGTTGTAGCTGATAAGCATTCCCAATAACCTTCGGCACCTTGAATGGCCCAATAAATCGTGGCGCGAGCTTGTTCTCGACCAAAGCTTGTCACTAGTATTGGCGCAATGTCATTCGTTGATAGGAGTACGCGATATCCCACCGCGAACGTCTCCAAATTCTTGCGTCCCCGTCTATCTGCATATTCCTTTTGGTGATCGACTGCAGACAAGATCGCGTTGCGCACATAGCGGATGATGAAATCGAGCTTGAGCAGCCGCGGCGTCAAGACGACTCCGACTGTGTGTGTAGTATTTGAGGAGGTCAACTTTCAAGAAATGCAGTGTAATACATGCCTACGTCACCTATGGTGAAGACCCGTAACAACAGTAAGTGGCGAGAATGCATGTCATCAAATATTGATTTTGCTATAGTAATTGTAAGCGTATTGGTTATTTAGACGGTTAAAACTGTCAAAAATAACAACAAAAATATATTAATAATGAAAAGCAATTACGCTCCACGGCTGATCTGGTGGTTGGACGTCTTCTTGCTGCTCACCGTTTGCCGCTAAGATAAATTCGCGAAAGTCGGCCACACGTGAGAACAGGTTCACCGCCTCTTCCTCTTTTTTCCTTGAGCACTTCCTCTTGAATTGTTTTGAGGGGATCCATCGCGTCGGTTGAGTAATGGCAAGCAGGCAAGTGGCGGGAAGAAATCAAAATGCAGAATGAGGCTGCAAACGTGAAAGCAACACACACAAAGTGTCATATCGGGCGTTTGCTTTTTGAATAGAAAGAGTTTCTAGCTAGACATTTTTCAAAAATGTCAATAACTTCAAGGTACGGCAAAAATACTCACCACTATTGTCGTCCATAAATTCACTCGTTGAAGTAACGTAGTTGAGCATCTCAACGAAGAGTAGCTCATACAACTTCAGTGAACCTAATCGCACTGGATCGAGATAGTAGGCATACGTAGATGCACCATCCCCTTGATGAGGTCGTGGTTTGTCCGCTAAATCGCCAATGCATGCCGTTGGTAAAACCAATGTTCTGGAAAACCAACAAGCTATTTTCAGTATCCCGTGCTCTCCTGCAAAACAATACAATGTATATCGAGACGTTATAGCATTGGCACTCTCGCCTCCAACTTCTGACAGGCAGGCAGGGGCAGTCCATGCGCTCCGTCTAAGTCCATGCCTCCTATCTTCAACGAAGGACAACATTTAAAAGATCCTTCCAAGGTTGTGGGTTGCTATACAGTAGTGTCGCCATGATTCTTTCCGCGTCGCAGCTACCTGAGTGCTACCACCGAGGCGCTGTAGTGTCAAAATCAATGGCGATAACAGCAAATGTAGACTATGTGTTTCACGGAAACAGTGAGTGGTCTTAAATATATTTGAGTCTTGTACGTCCAGGCTAATTGCGCGATGTAGTGGTGCATCTATAGCACAATCACCACTTGCAGCTCAGATGAACTGCTTCTAGATTTGCAAGGTCCCTCGCTACAGCCGAGATTTCCGGTCGTGCTGCGCATCTTAAGGTACCGTGGAAGACTATGGCCATTCCAAGCAAGTCAATCGCCTTTGTGAGCAACCTTCGTTCGCTCGCTTTCGCTTGTTTACTTCAATTAACGCAACTGCTCAGCCAAATTCAACAAAGCCACATCAGATAAATGAGCATTGGCTTCGTTGAACCGAGGCTATTATACAGTGAAAACTGGCTGTTCCGAAGTGCAACGTGTGTTGAAGGGCACGGGTGTATGAACTACGTGTAGATTATTGTGGCTAACTTGACACAAAGCATGCAGTTGAACGACATCTGAGAGCACTAGTATCGAACGCCGCGTTGGAACCGTTCATCTACTGTTCGAGAAGCTTTGTCACTGGCGGGCTGCTCTCTCGAATCTTATAGGCATCGTTTGCATCGTATTGCCGCAGCGCATTTGGCGAAAGCACGTAAACGACACCAGGACGAAAGTCAATGTCGCCTCGGGCAAATGCATCTGGAAGCGGTTTGACTCCTAGACCGTGATTCTCGGCAACGTATGGTGCCCACTTCAACGGTATGAGGGGGCGTAGCATATCTGCCGTCCGCTCCCACACAATGCATGTTGATGTCAATCGGTATCTACAAATAGCAACCAACTCGGTTTAGTAGCTCGCAATGATCCCTAGCATGTTCAAACATGAGCCTCGCATCACCAGCGTGCTCCTCGCGTGTCCTAGCTGAGGTTAGCTCTTGTGCAGCTTCGGACTTGTGTTAGACCAAGTCTGATATTGGTCATATTTCAAATAAAATAATCAGTACATCCAAAAGGTGTAGCCAGGGCTTCCTTCGGACTCCCGTTGTCTCATTAGGCGAGTTTTTCGATTATTCAGACTGGATGGTCGCACAAATCAGATTAGTTGGTAGCGAAAAGACCGGTAGGGCACTTGTGCACTAACCTCTTATTTCCCTTGTCAAAACGTCGATGACTCCAGTAATCCCACGGAGCCTGATACAAACCGACCCTTCGCGGGTTCTATAAGTACTCGTGCCGGCTTTAGTGACAGTTAACGCATTCAAAGCAGATGTCATTATCCATTCGCCATTTGAAGGGTCGGTAAGTCCGTAGTCGACGTTCGTATAACGAGTTTTTTCCCACAAAAACGGTCCCCATTCATGAGATTATAATGATAATCCCTACCCCTTTCCATAATTCGTTGTACATACTGTAAAAAGGGTATATGTCGTAGTAAATCAGCGTAAAAAGGAATGTGTGCGTTTCATTATAGGGGCTTTGCCCCAAATATTATTGGTTTGTGTGAAGGATATCATACTTCAACGCTGGTGTCTCTACAGTGATACCTCCCCTGAGAAGATAATGCATATCCTCCTAAAACAAATCGAGCGCTCCGATTCCCGTCTTACCCTGCACAGAGCGCCTTGGCTATTTACCCGAATACAGCGCCGGCGAAAAAGTTGTACTTTATCAGACCTTACAGTAGTGGTATTGTACATGCTCTGCCATATGCTGTACGTGGAAATTCGAGACTGGATGGATTAGATGGAGTCTGCTGTATCTCCGGGTGGAGGTCACGAGCTAACCTAATCAAGTCCCATGGTCGAGTTTTCTACAAAAAAGGGAATCTACAACGTTTGTGATACGGGACACGCTTTGACCACGCACGGCTTTGTACTTAACGAGGTGGTGGGTGTTGGTAGTCTTAGAATAAGCTGCGAGCTGGAGATCACCGTCCTCGTGGTATTTACCATGGAATATCAAACGGGCCTTGAGTCGGTTTTCAAGCTTACTTATATGCGGTTGTCTTTCACGATCGGCACCACGTCTCAGGCGCGGTACATCTGCTCCACCCTTCTGCTGTTCTTGCGATAGCTATCACACCGGCCTGACGGAACTTACGTTCTGTATTTTGCTTTCACTCGACCACAAAGGTGTGTTGATCACCGTATCGCGGTCGAAGACGAGTTGTGCTGGCATGACTTTCTTGGTGGTTGACACCTTGGACAGAGTATCGATCGCAACACTAGGTAGCATCACTGGTCGTCGAGATCAGACGCATGCACCACGCCATCAACCACTTAATACAGAAAATCGAAAAATGAATTGGCCCGTGGGACCTTGTCTGTGTTTCATTATGAATTCATGTGGTGGCTCTCCAGCAATTGTTAAAACTCGAAACCATACGATCGTCGCCTTGATCATATTCAAAATCCCGGGACTAGATATCAGCGTAACGATTCATTGTCAAGGGTTTCCGCTCCTTTTTTCATCTCCTAGTCCGCCACCAAAGCAACTCCAAAACAGCTAATTGCAGGGTCGATCATGACCATCGCATTTAACTTCTTGCACACCTTTTGTACGTATAGAGGAGCCCTACTCGAGGCAGGTTTGCCAGCAAAATTTTCCGAAGGGGCATTGCATCGGATGCAGGCCACGGAAGTGATAAGTTTTGACAGTTTTGCTCTCTTTCAGTCCCCATCCCCCGCTGCCACCTGAAGAATTTCGAACGACTGCCCATGCGTCTTGGCTAGCTACTCCCACTTCTAGCTGCAGCTGCGATCTCCCATGTGATGTGGAACAGTCCGGCGGGGTTTGCTGGATTTGGCAGAAAATCATATATATAGCTGACCATTTGTGGTCGTACACAAATGCTAGAGAATCCCGAAGTTACATTCATTTTACTCCAGCGGGTAAATGCCGCGCATACCCGAGAGTAACAGTCTGAGCCAATTCGCGCAGAGATAAAACCGTATATTTGATATGGCAATGTCTTATTTGCCCGTACTTACAAGGTCGTGCTGATAGTGACTGTGTCAAACTACTGTAGAAACTACGATGGCACTTCCAGTGTCAATGCTTGTCGAGTTCGACTTCTTGCGAGCCTTAGCCTCTGTTCGTCTGTTTGCGACCTTTAGCACCTTAAGACCGGTGGGTTTCATACTTAGTTGTATTTCTACAAATGACATGCTGGAAAACGTAATAGAGCATATGCATTGGTTAATACCACACCGGTCTCGAATTGACAGTTCCCCTCGTGGTAGGTCGCTTACTTGAGAGAAAGCCAAATGAATTCTGAAAGCTTATATGACCTCCTTTTTCGCTGCCTACCTGTACCGAACTCTTGGTCATCTCTGAGCATTCGCCCTGCCACAGTATCGTCGCTCTGCCGTGACACCATCACCTTCATCACATACACTGGGCCAGCCGTACTTCAGCCACAGCCAGACACGCAGGCTGCCTGATCGACCTCAGGCATCTCAATGCACTGAACACTCACATTCGTAGTGTCTTTCTCCTCGTCACCCTGTCGCCACACGCCGTGTTCGCTGTGCATGACCACGTTGGCACAACCCTCCTTCTGGACTGTCCGCTGTCCACTTGTACACAGCGAAATCTGAACTGGTGGCGGGAGAGTGATCACTTCCAGACGGTATTTTTTTTCTTTTCTAGCAGTTCTTATTTCCAAGCCAGCTCAATGGTCCTACCTACACGGCGGAGTTAAGCAAACATCGAACGCTCAAGTTCAAGCCATTTGTACCGTTTTTGACGCCACCACTGTTACTGGCGTTCACGAGAGAACTATCCAAAGTGCTGCAGGTAATAGCTGAGAGCAGGTCCTTGAAGGCAGGGCGGTGAGGACCCAAGTCGTTCTTACCGACGGCGGCCGAAGACTATATATACGACTGAATCGTTGGGCGACAGATCATTGGTCACCCTGTCGAGCATTCCGTGATCGTATCAGAAGGCACAGGAAGTGGGTTTGTGTGTGGTAAGGGCGGTACATACGAGACCCACTCTGTCGCTTGTTCTCAATAGTAACTTTGTTGTTCCCGCTGATCTAACTGCGCTTTTCAACACTCTGGCTAAGCTTATCATTGAGCTGAAACTGGAGAGCCCGTGGGTCTTCAATATTGGCGAGACAGCTTTTCAGAAGCAACTCAAGAGCAAGGAGGTAGTCGGTATCCGTGGATCGAGCAATGTCTGGAGTACACAATCTACAGCTTATTTTCACCTCACTATTGTCGCATGCGGAAGTGCTGCTGGTTTTTGTAGTACCACCCACTGTTGTTCTGCCTGGAAAAACCGTTACGGCTCGCCTGCTGGAGAACTGTGAGGCGAAAAAAAACGTCACCGTAGTCACGACGTCACCCTTGGGCTTCATGAATATCGCCCTTTTTGAGAGAGGGCTAGCGACATTTGCTAGCGCGGCGCCTGATCCTATCAAGCGCCTTCCTGGGCTGATTTTGGACGGATAAAGATCACACTACTCGGAAAAGGTAGTTGTTGCTGGGTTTCCTGCCAGATCGCCTGGTGTCACGCAGTGGCCACGGTGCACTTGACCGCCTAACTACACTTCACTTCCCCCTCCACTTCTTCTTTTTAATAATCTTTCACAGGTATCACTACACTGCCCTCCTAAAAGTGTAGCTATTATGAAGGGGGTTGGCTTTGGAGACTAGGTATACCAGGCTAGAAAAGGCAGATCATCACTTGACTCAGCATATAGCTTCGCCTTGGCTGGTACGTCTTGTTGCACCACCTCCAGCAGTCCCCACGAGTTTTCAATGTCTTCCAAGCCTACCCAGAACTCTAGAAACCATTTCGCGGCGGTGGCCAACAATCGAAACAACGCTAAGCACAATGCCGTGATTAGCGATGTACTCAACCAGTTCTTCATTCACATTGAGGGGAAATTATCTAAGGACCTGGTCGCGGTGGCCGGGATAGTTCTGGTTCTGGCGTTGAAGGAACTGAGGTGTATTTGATTGGCTGACTAAAGTAAGAGTTAGGTTTAAAAAATATCCGCGCGAGAACTCGACAACCCGGGGAATAATCGAGTACCCAGGTTCTGTTGGCTGCCAGCATCCAGTAATCTCGGTTTGCAATCACCGTACTTTTGACGATGCCAAGCCCTCCCGAGTTCGTTGCACTCGCAGCGATGACCGTTGCTGCGTCTGTCGCTATTATTTGTGGACTGATGCTTCAGAACAATGATCCTCTCGTTTTGTAGGGCGGCAGACGGCTTCCACTACCGATTGCACTTCAATTTCACTAGCGGACAAAGGCCGCTCCCACGTAGGCCAGTAATGTGGTCGAAACTTCAGCAGCGTATTGCGTAGAAGATGTTGCGAGCTAAACTGAGCGTTGCATTGACGACACTTAACCAATAGTGGTTCTGCTGGCTTGCATCCAGACCGCGCTATCCGTTTTCGCCGCTCCTGCGGATCCTTCCTTGCAAGGTCAGGTATTGGCAGCCCCTCTAACTCAGCGAAGTCAGCACCACAGCTAGAGCAACCGCATTCATCTAGCGAAATTGGTATATCATTTCGCACAATGCTGTCAGCGTAAGAAGCCACTTTGCCACGAAATGCGTTTCCTTCAGGTGAGAGCAAAACCCGCTCCACCGCCGACGAGTTCTGGGGGCAATGGTTTAACCAGATGAGAAAATGTATATGCAGAGTGCCGCGTCCTTGAGTTTCGACCATGCCGAAATACGCTGTGACGTCACCAAACAACCCGCGAAAAGATAACTTCTTCCTCGAAGCTGGGTCAAAACCCAGAGCGTACCGGATGAAGGCATCTACATGCCGCATGAAAATCCGAGCCGACGCACAATCATTTCCCCGGCTGGCTTCACGTAGGTTTGCTTTGCTCGGTATCCGAGCTTCCAGTGTATCAAAGAGCGTGTCAAGCGATGAAATTCCTGCGTACTGAGCTAACACAAGTGAATTATCCGTGTTAGGTGTAAAGGTGACGAATAGAGCAGGCAGACCGAACCTTGTCTGGTAAGCGAACGCCTTGTAGCGGCATTGAGTTCGCTCAGCGTTGCTTCCCCATACCGACCTAGTGCCAATTTCCACTGTCTTCAGAAATTTCTGTGCAACACAGTCACTTGTTGGCCTCCAGGGCAAACAACCCTGACGCCTCCGCTCATTTTCCAGTAGTGCGTGGCCAAGTTGCTCACCACTAAGGGTTTCATAGCCATCGAGAAGGTTAGGAAAGCGCTGACAGCGGAAATAGTTATGCACATACATGTTCCGCAGGGATATGCGGTCGAAGACCACCAAAGAGAAAAGCTCATCCTCTGCGAACTGTCTTCGACTAAGCATCGTATAGTACTTCACGCATTCTTGTACTGATAGTGCGATCTGCCGAGGCTCACCAGGGTGTCCATGCCCGAAAGGGAATAAATGAGGAAACATACGACCCAGTAACTCCCCAGATATGTCATTAGCAAGTTGGTTTGATCTGCGAATCTCAAACGCACGTTCGTCATCACCATCTATTGTCGCTGCTACCGGGTGTTCTCGAACCATGACAGGTGTGCCATCGTCTGCTAATCCAATTCGCCGCTCTATCACGCTGGTCTCATTGTCTTCACAGGTTACCCGCCACGCATCCGACTCACCGCGAATGCCTTCTTGCTCTCTGCTCATTACATCATCGAGCAGGATCTGAAATGTGCTCAACAAACGCTAGTTCCACTCCACCATCCGTGTATTCACAGCTTAGTACAGACTCGTCCTGCATAATACCCTCGTAAAGACAGTTGTTTGCCTTGTAAAATGCAAAAACGTCCCGCACCTTCTTATTTCTGATCCTGTGAAGCTTTCTTACTTGCTCAGCTTGTGCCGCCGTGAACTCACCAACCATCACCACACGATAAGCCGCAACATCTTCGAGTGAGCGCGGTAGCAACGAAATCGGGGGCCCCGGCGTACAATCAAACGCGATGCAGTGGGATCTGATGCATCGGTGTCTACCACCCCTCATCACTCGTGTCATCGCCACAAAATTTGAGAGTTGGGTCATGAATCGCTCAGGAATAGTCAGGCCGCCCAAATTATCAGGGAGATTCCCCACGTAGAACCCATTAGCGATCGCAAACTTCGGTAGCTTTCCCGCTGCATCGAGCGGTCGCATTCCAGGCAAACTGAAAGCCAAGCGCTAGGATAGCCATCGTCATTCATGTAGAGATGTATTCCGCGGGGAGATACCATCACACCATCCAGTACATCTAGCTTCAATGGCGAGCGGTATTGCTGTATTAGAGCGTCCGGTAGCTGGTTATTGACCCCACTGAGGCTCTTCTTCATCTGCTTCAGGTAGCCCAGGTCGGTATCTTCCACACGGCGCGAATCTTGACGAAGCACCAGCCGGTCGCAAGCCGTGCAGGTGCATTCATCGAGTCCTTCTGGTCCCAGTGCTCTTTGAAGCTGCCTCATGCGCTCAGCTCTTTCATCAGCGCTGATCTCGTTGTTAAAACCGGCGTCAGCACCAATATTATTGTCAACGCTGCCGTCGGCACCAACCTCCTCTTCAATGCCATCACCAATGGTCTCCTCGGTGGAGCGTTGCAGGAGTCTGCGTTTTCGCTGACGCAGGCGACTTTGCTCTTCTCCTCGCCTCGTCCAAGTGTCGTAGCAAATTGCTGCTGTTCTCACCACCGTCACTTTCGCCATCCATCGGCAGCACCACGGCAGCATCCGCCGATATGCTGGAGAGCATTTGCAGATTACTTGCACCCCGCAGACGGTTCAAACACGCTTTCCAAAGCGGGAGAAACACCTGGGCCGCTGTGGGTTGCTTCGCAGGAGCGGCTTCGTAGCTACCGTTTCCACTATTCGAAATGCTCGTCGTCTCGAAATCGCTGTCTGGTTCTCCACCCTCCATCTCCGATTCATCCGCGACGCCCCGTTCCCTGACTCGCTGTGCTCCTTCACCTCCCAACGCTCCTGTTGTGGTCGTAATACTGCCCAAGCGAACGCCTCCCTGCTCGTAACCAACTACGCCATCTCTGCTCTGTTGACCTGAGTGGTTTTGACGGAGCCGGCACTGCTCCTGATGCCAGCGATCAACCTCCCGCTCTCGAACTTCATCCAAAAATCTCAGCAGGTCGCCGTCGTCGATCGACCGTCTCCTCTTGGCAGCCGCATGCTGCCTCGCCGGCAAATTCGCGAGTGAAAGCTTCGTCGGGGCCTGCGGCAGCAAGCACGCAAGTGGTTGGGTCCTGTTCAAATAAAAAGGAGACGCATTCCTGGCGTACCTGTCTCGTCGTCTGTAAAATGGCCCAGCTCATCCCACGAACCCATCTTTTCGCTGCTGTTGTTGCTGTAGGAAGCCGTAGCTAGTCTTGCACCTGCGCAGCTGCCATTGAAGTGCATGTCCTGTTAATAAAAATAAGGGCCATCCCGTTCATTTAAAAATTGACAAGCCCATCCCACCTGGTCGTAATTCGTAGGTGGCGGGGCAGCGCCAAGCGGCTTTGCAAGTGCTCTCGCCTTCCATGGTTGTCTCGGGTCCCGCTGTGCACGCCCTGGTTGAGCGCGCATGCTCCTCGGAGGTGCCGCCCCGAGCGCGTGGTGATCTTAAAGCAGCCCCAGTCGCTCAGTATCAGTCAGTACCGGTAGTCAGCAGTAAGGAGTTGAGATGAGGCCCTGCATACAAAACCCAATACAAAGTGGTGTAGGAGTTGTGTATGGTGCTCGTACCGTCGGCCCGGTCGGTAAAATCGCAGCATACAGGCCTTCCGCAGAAAAGTTGTGTACGAGTTGTGTGGAGAAAATACCGCCGACCCTCGGTCGTGACAGGCGGATCCCATATATAAAAGTGGTGTACGAGTGGTGTAAAAAAATACCGGTATTTGTAGCCATCGTGACACAAACATGCTCTACTCTAGACACAGTTCTTAACGAACTGTGAATACCGGACCACGGAATTAACCTGTGTTGGGCTGTGCTATACAGCAACTTCGTTGCTTCCTATCTCAGTAAAAATTAGGTTAAATGCCTTAGTATCATTTCGTTTTGCGTTGTCTCATACCGGTACATATGTATGCGGGTACATGTAAGACGGTAAGACGGTATGCAGCCGCCAGCTGCCAGCCGGTCATGATCACTGGCAAATTACTGACTGGTTCGGCAGGTAATCATGACTCGTTACAGTGTAGCACCATCTACCGTCACTATTAATCAATTCGATGGCATCCGACGAAGAATTTCTCCACGAGCTGGACGGGTTCCTGGACTCGGGTTTGCTGGAATTGCCTCAAATAAATCTCTTGACCGAACAAGACGACGAGGACATCCAAACCGACATGTCCTTGGACACTTTACCAGCTGATACACTGTTCACGGTCACGAAGGTCGACCAGACTGTGATAGGAGAGACCAGCAGCAGTAGCGGCAACGATAATGAGCAACCAGACTCAGTCGAGCAAGAACTGCTGCGTCACCAACAATCAACAAGACGACGAATCTACCGACAACGACTCAAGGACGAACGCGATGAGCTCCGACACGAAGCCGAAGGGCTGGGCATGGCGCTGGCCATATTAAAGCGGAAGGTTCTGCACCAGGATGTTGCAAACGAACAGACTGTGATTTTGGTGGACCGTGGCAGCGAAGGCGGTGTCGACGCGTGGAAAGCGGTCGCAATGTTAGAACTCGAATCGTTGAGACGAGCACAGGCCGAGCAAAAGCGACTGCAAAGTGCCATCGCCGTTCGCAAGAAACTTGTGAAGGATCTCCGTAAACTCGTTTTCAAACGAGTCGCGACCAAGACGTTGAGGGGGTCCCCTTCGAGGTTACTTCGCACTCCGTCTCCTGATGCCGCCCTTTTTGTTGCTTACTCGCGCGAATTGGACGTGAATCGTGGTCACATCAACGACGTATTTCATGCCAGTGGCGTCCAAACGATGGCTGAAGGTGCGATCAATTGGACGAACAAGAACCAAGTGGACAACAGCATCAGTCAGTTTTTGCATGCAAGCAAGACGCTACACCCGTTTAATTTTCACCGCATGCACGAGGCCTTCTGGCGTCTCGGGAGAAAGCACAACCGGTTTCAAGATCGAGAGTGTACGAAGGTGTGAAGGATCCGAGCAACACGCTTGCAATCATGTACCGTATTTCAAGAGCACCCAACGGCGGTACTGCTTCTCTTCGCCAGCGTCTAATACAACGTCGCTATTGCGAGAGGAATAGCATCGATATGGTCTGTAAACTTTTCGTCGAAGGTGAAGGGCTTTTTCAAGTCATGCACTCGGTGGAAACTGGCTGGTGTCGTCTGAGACCAGCTATCTCTGAGGAAGGAACTTGGATGGAAATGCATATTCGTCGTGCACCAATGCATTATGCCACTGCACTTCAACTACCAGCCGTCGCAAAACAGTTTAACGAAGTTCTTGAAGAATCTATCGATGAAGATCAACGCACGCTTTTCCAGGCGCTCAAACGCGCAATGCTCAGAGATGAAAATTGCTGAACTACATGTATGTACATGTAGTGGCGAGAGAATCCATGACATCGAGCGCAGTGGGTAGTACGTGCTCTAAAAAGCAGAAATGTCTGCGTCTTTCATCGAAGCAAGCAGACACTCTATAGTAACTTTTCAGGTATACATGTACCATGTACTAAGTAAGTTTTGCCAGACCATATAACACAGCGAAAACTACATAGCGTTCGTTGGCGAGCCTGAACCCAAAGTATACAGCCTAAACTGGTGCTCGAGTTTCTAGAAGGCAGGGTCCAGAAGCATTAGGAGTTCGTGGCACTAGCCAGGTTAGAAGGTCAGCTACACCACACAATACATTTTGCGTTCTTTTGCTAACTGGGGGCCACGAGAACTAAACAAACTTTGAAAACTTGGCTGCTCTGCTTTAGTGTCTTGGAAATGAATATACCTACGCAGTCTCCAAGTGACAGTGTGCACTCTCCATAAAAGCAATAAAGTTTGGTGTTGCTGTCGCCAGTCATTTCGAATCTATCTCAGTTTTGGATAGAGGATCAATTTCCAGTCGACGAAAGTTTTCCTCCACGGAATCAGAGTTTTCTCCAAAACATACCATGGCGTGCTGGACAGGAAAAAGCAATACTTATGAGTACGCTAGAGTACACGTGACTCTCGAACGCATCGTTACACAGTGGCGATTAGTGATTTCAAGAAAGAAAGTCGTGATCCCACAATTTTCTATCTATCCAATACAGCATCCCACATGATATAGTACTGAACTCGTCAATGATAACCAGATTCACATCTTTATACTGTTGTTTCATTGCCTTCAGTTTGTCTGGTCCAGCTTTAGTTTCCGTTAGTGATTTATACGGCACAGAAAATGCTGACTTAGTGAATGACGCAAACGAAAAAGCAGAGCACAACGTCACCCCTTTGATATTGAACGCGGCTGTACCTTGATGAGCCAGCAATAAAACTTTTCGATGTCCTCCGCGTTGCATTGTGTTCACCAAAAACGTTATGCATATCCTTGACAATGCGGCGAATAAGCCAGCTTTTTCCAGATCCCCCTTCTCCATTGATAACCATCTGAAGAGGTTTACAGTACGAATTCTCTAACGAGCACTTAAAGCGCCGTCTCGATCGCAAATGGAGCCCACGGTGATTCAGCCATGGCTTCATGAATATTTTCGAAATCATCAGTGTCTGCAATGGGGTAGCGGTACGCTGAGATCCGTCTTTTACTCCGGAGAAATGAAGCCCGTAATGTGCGCATCTCTTTTTTCTTCGATCCATGGCTTTAGGCACACTTTTACAAAATTTCGTGCTTTTTCAACGATCTCAGGTAAATACGCATGTTTAGCTCTCCACTCTACGGTTTTATTGCTAGCATTCTCAGTATCACTCTCATCCATTTGGGCAGGCTCATGACTATCATCATTGCCTCTATTTGTGATGAAGACATATTCCGATGGTGGCATGGACGATACGCAGCATGAATCGCGGTAACCCTTGACAAGATCTAATTTATGCTGTCGAACTAACTTTGCGTTGGATTCTACTTGTAGCTCCCGTGGAGGCCCATTTCTTGCTCATCAAAAAATCGGGCAATACACTCTTCATCCGTGTTTGGTAAATTCTCTAGAGAACGCCACGGAGTATAAAGAAATATCTCAGAAAAACAAAAACTAGCATTTGCTGCGTTAGGTCGAATCCACGGTGATTTTTGCACCACCAACGCCTTCTTTCGCCGTTTGATCCAGCCTTCGCTGTCAATACGTTCCCAAATGTCAGTGTCGTTGGTCCGATTGTATCTACAACTTCGAATTCTTCTACAAATGTAGCAAAACTCATATTTTCAAACAGTGTATTTGCAGGTCGATTCATGTATGCCCGCTCAACAGGCTCAAGTCAAATGGTACTTTCGGTAGGGGTACCTTCTAAATCAACAAGATCCTCGAATTGCTTTGGGTCTATCCGATAGTACCGAAGGTGGTGACGCATCACTTTAACCTTTTCGACTGTTCGCGATTTTCTATGCATTGGCAGGTCCCGAAGTAATATGTAAATGGCTTCAGGCGCACCTACTTCGCGAACAGATAATGTGGCGTTGGCGACGCGTTTAAGTATCGAGTGGTAGGATAGGTTGGTATCACAGCGAGTCCTGACAAAATCAAGATTTGTCAGGACGAAGAAAACGCGTCATGGGTGCCGTTGCGCGAACGATGGAATCTGCCATGCCGGCGGTAGGCCGAATGAAAGCGATTGCTAGCGCGCACAACCAAACTATCGGACCTCGGTAGACTGCGAAGTGAATGTGGCTCTGAACGAAGCGACTTGCATATGTGTCTCCGCGGCATGGGATGGCTGGATTGAGTCGCAACATGGTCGAAGACCCGAAACGCTGGTTACCAGCTTTTGAACTTCGCAGAACGGGGTTGCACTTCGAGCAGCAGGGCGCGCGCTTTAGACAAACGCTGGACGGCATGGTGGACGCTAGGACACGGCATGGGACTGCACCTTGCACTCAGCACCTCCGGACTTGCCAGCGGCTTTATCGGGGGCGAACAACAAGTGGGTTACCATCGGAAAATTGACGAGAACAAGTACGTTTTTGAGACTTGGTAAGTTTGTGAGATGAATCAGAAGATTTGGTACTCACTTTCATATACATATATGTCACTGTAGGCTGAAGTGGATAACCAGCAAGGAGCCTGGCCATCCTACGAACGATCCGGAACAGACGAAAAAAGAACATCACTGCAGCGGATGCCATGACGTGTGGCTCGCAGAGCCGTGTTGCTACCAATAGGTGATGAAGGACCGCTGCGGTGATCGCCTACAGGAGCGCACTGAGGACCAGAAGAAGCTGGTGAGGGAAGCTCTCAATTACAAATCGAACTTTGTTAAGCCCTCGGTGGAGTTCGAGGCAGGTATCCCGCCTCCAAATGATAACACGGGTGGCCCAGCTGACGCCGAGGGTGTCACGGAATACCATCACTTGCCTTGGGCGTCATACTAAACCGCGTACAACTGCGTGTCTACATATAAGCGTCGTAGTACATGTAGCTAGCTGCAGCAGGAAAATAATGCTGTGGACTTCAAACTTTAAATCAAGGTAGGAGATTCATTGTATGTATTGGCTACATTTTTTGTATACCACACGACTTTTGCATTAATCTTGCAGCAAGATGGCTTGGAAGCCTGCATTTCATCAGCGACAGAGGTGACAGGCTGTTGCACACTAAGTTTGGATAGCAAAACAGCTATTCGAGCCAAACAACCATAAAAAGAAATGAAGAAAAAATATCAAAAACGAACGCTACATATCACTGTGCTCTGGTAGAAAATCTGTCTGCGTCATGGTTGCACGGCTTCGTAGCAGCGTCGACAAGAAGGGTCAGGTAGCTACCATAATATGGACTCAGAGCTCCCGGGTATTGTTTGAATCGTCAGACGCTCCACTGGAAGGAGGCTGGAAGTCTGACGATAGGTACCCGGCTATAGCTGTAGTTCGCTGGTTGTGCGCTGTATGGCCAATATTCGCACAGGCTCCTTGTGAGGGAGCCACCACTGACTGCAGCACAATTGGCTGCGGAATTGGCGAAGCCGCGTACTGCATTTGTGACGCCGGTACGAGGAATTGCTGGCCCTGAGCTCCCCACGGAGAATATACTTGGTCTTCGGCTCCAACTCTCTGTGGAAAGTCTGCACGGGCCGACGACGAAAATGCCTGCGGCATGTTCTGCGATGCGTAGATCGGTGTGTTAGCAGGCAGCGGCATATGAACTGGCTCGTGATCACATAACATGATTGCGCAGCTTGGGTAGCTGTGCCTGGAATCAGGAACAATTGAGGTTGATTTTGCACTTGACAGTACCCCATTGCAGTTTCTGGAGCGTTCGCGAATTGAACGCGAGGACCAACCATCATCGGCACTTCGGCTGCGTTTCCTCCTGGGATTGGCGCGCTTGGGCTTGGTCTGCCAGATCGCACTGCAGGCGTCGTTCTGTGGTGCAGACTATCGGTCTTGCCTCCTGCTTGTGCATCTATCGCCGCTGGGCTTTCATGCGAAATGTTACTCTCGGCCGGCAAATTCTCTTTATTTGTCTGCTCTTGGACCGTGGACTCCTCAGGAAAGTCCTGCGTCCTGCTCTCCACTTCAGTTGCATTTTTGTTGGGGAGCACGTCACCACCAGCGGTTGCGCGGGATTTCACCTTCTTCCGTACAGCAATACTTACACGAACACTCGACTGCGCTTGATATTTCTTCGTCTTCAAAGCTTTCTGGTAACGAGCGCGCTGTTGAGCGTTCTGGCGGTCTCGGTGGACGCTGCAAAGCCAGAGCCGCTCGCCATCAACTTTGATCGCTCTCTCGTTTTTGCAACCACCAGGATACTGGCACTGCAGCGGATCCAGCACTCATGGAGTCTGTTTCTTTCGGCACGGGCCTTTCGCCATGGCAGCCTTGCTGACAGCTTGTAGGATGTCTAGCACACTTGAACGTGGTCAGCCACAAGCGTCAACACGCGCCCTGGTAACATCAAGGAAGACACACACCACGCACAGCATCAGTTCTTGGAGCTTCGGAAACGCGAAAGTTGGTGTTCTTACCTTGGAGGCTCCCGACGCACGTTTGGTTCCGTTCCATAAACTGTGTGACGGCATAGATACTAAAATGTGTGTGACGCACAGGCGCGATATGCGTTTCAGGGGGCGGTGACGAAAATATTTTTTGAAAATATTTTTCAGCTTGCCCCCAAGCAACTTAAGGCGACCAATCGCCGTAGATGCTAGGCATCTTGCTGCCATACTAGTAATTTAGGAATGAAAACTCTACGAGGTTTATCGGAACGAACTACCTGCCGTGTAGTGGATAGAAAAAAATGGACTCAGAAGCTTCTGCAGCATCAATTGTGACAATTTTGTGACGCCTTCTCAGCCTTTATAAGGAATTTTTTTCACTGTAAATACTAATACGTATCGAACACTAAATCTCTTCGGGCTGGAAGGGTTAATTTCTTCAACGCTCCACTGCTATGCCAGCAGTCGCTACAGTGTAATGCGAAGGGAGTGCCGCAGGACCAGTCACACCATTGGCAGCAACAGCAGCCCGCACAAGACAACGCAAGCAGAAACGAGTGAGGGCAGACAAAAAAGCTAGGCCGCCGGCACGAAAGAGGTACTTCGCAGCAGTTTTATTTAGGGGAGATTGTGAGGCTCAATACCTATTTGATTAGGCTGAACGGAGCGTCGGCAACTATCCACACCAGTGGTTCTTCGCGTGAGATCCCCCAGATAGAACCAGCTGTGATTGATCCAGTGGAGACCATAGTTGCAAAGCAATTTAGTAAAGAATCGCCTTGCCATCAGCTCCGGGCAGGAAACGTATCGGCATTCAGACCACACCGCTGCCCCCAATGACGCTGAAATTGCAAAAGATGAGCTAGCCGAGGCATGCCGCGCATTGAAACTCAAGCTGGAACGGAAAAGGGATGGAAACCGCCAATATGGGCGCCGGTTGCGTTGCGAGCCTTACAAGTTGTCCGCCTCCCAGAAAATTTTAATGGCGACCTCGTATCGGACTGCCAGATACGAAGATAAAATGTCAACTACGGGCGAATGGCTTGGAGTATTCATTTTAAGACTTTCAATGGGAACGCTGGAGCGCTAGAAGCACTGGAGAAGCAGTTAATCAGTGAGATGAAAGGTGCTCTGGACGAGCAGCGTCTGATTGAGGCTGGAGAAAGTGTGACAAATCAGAACGAGTTGGAAGAAAAACTCGCGCGACGTGAGGCAGACTACCAGCGAGAAAAAAGCGATGCAAAGAACTCTTCAGCAATTGGAAGACTGCAAATCTACTGACACCAAAAAACTGTAGAGTGTCCTCGAGCCCAAGTGGCTATTCACCACCCTTTAAAATCGTAACCTGTCTGTCTGTCTGTCTGTCTGTCTGTCTGTCTGTCTGTCTGTCTGTCTGTCTGTCTGTCTGTCTGTCTGTCTGTCTGTCTGTCTGTCTGTCTGTCTGTCTGTCTGTCTGTCTGTCTGTCTGTCTGTCTGTCTGTCTGTCTGTCAGTGGGTCCGCGCCAAAAGTGTTACGCAAAAACCAGCCTGATTGGCCGAAATTGCGCTGCATAACCGCGTCCTCCCGGCGCACATTTTCAGCCAATCACGGCGAGTAGTGCAGCGAGCCCATGGCGAGCGGAACGGACACCGCCTAGCACTATACCAGTAGTGCAGCGAGCTTTGCAAAAGCGAGCAAACGGACTACGCGAAACACTGTATTAAAGCCCGCAGGTGCGGGTGCGGGGGCACCTAGTTTTACACGGTAAGCAGGCAAGCCTCAAGAAGGATGGCCAGCTTCGGGCTTTAACGTCCCATGTAAAGCAAGCGCTGGATGAGCACCAAAAGGAACAGCACATTCTCAAGAAAAGCATGGGAAAACAATTAGAGAGCATCCGACACGAGTTAAACTAGGTATCATCTAACCTGGTAGTGCACCAGCAACAGCTGGAATACACAACTTCCACACTAGCGATATCGTCGGGTCATCAGCGAGAAGCCTCTCGAGTCCTAGAGGCGCAACGCGAGCTCAGCAAAACGATGGAAACCCGTTTTCAGCGCGTGTTCGACAAGATGCATCAAGCGTATCGTGATGAGCAGTTATTTTGGCACAACAAGAACCGTGCCATGTTGCAGGAAATGACGTACACCTAGCGTGCGCTTTGCAAGCACTCAGCAATCTCGAACAGGATTTCACAAGATCAACACTAACCGCGTCACGAGATGCAGCTTCGGGAAGAAGATTGAGACGGCACTGCAAATGCTAAGTTTGTACATTGCCGTGAATTTTTACACTGGATTTGGGCTCACAACGCTTGGCAATGATGGATGTGTAGGTTCTGTTTTAGCTTACCCGCGGAGACCACCATGTTTTTCACTGAGAGCGTGCAGCTTAGCTAAAAGACTGTGTATCGGGAAGTAACAGTGAGTTGTGGCTACATGTAGCACGATGGCCACCACAATAAAAAAAGTATGAGCTGGAGTGGCCTTCTATACGCTGATATGACTTTTAGCCTAGTGATATCTGCATCAGGTGGCTATTTTCTGGTTGAGAGACTTGCGCCTGAAAAGCCTCGAACGAGGGGCGCTATAATCAACTCCCATGTTGAAGTTGCCTTTTATACATTTTACCAGCAATCTACACTTGAAGAGCTGATAATTTCCTATCCAACTGTTATTCACATTTAAGCGCATTTTCAGTCCCATGAGCTTCCGGATCGCCGGTGGCTGCCGCCTCTTGGGCGTGGCGCTGGTGGTGGACGACATCAGCAAGGGCTGCAACTTGGCCTTCCGATACCCTGCTCCCCCATCCGAGAACGCGTCCAGTTTCCACACGCTGCCGGCGCCTCTGTTGGCCAAGCTCTTCCGGCCCAAGAACGCGCTCTGTAACGCTAGTTTCGAGCTCGTAGTGGACGATTTACGCTTCGTGAGCCACCCAGTGTTAGTGTCACGTCGACAGCCAGCTGCAGCACCCGCGGGCGGCCCTGGTGACGGTTCTACCGCGGGAAACGGCGCAACATCGGCTTCTACAGCATCCCCTACAGTTGTAGAGCAATTTATGAACGGCTCCACTGCCACGACCGGGAACGAGACGACCATGTTCAACATCATTTTCGCACTGGAAGACCGACCTCCACAAATGACGAGAGCAGTGGAGACTATTGACGGCGCTTTTGATTCGCAGTTATTGCCTTTGCAACAGGCTGATGAAGAGGAACTTTTGGCGAGAAGACGCAGCTCCGCCCAAGCTTTTCATACTGTTGCTGCCCAACTGTCCAATGGGCTTTTGCACGAGGAGTTACGCGTGGGTTTTGTGTCCAAAGAAGTGAGAGAGTTGCTGCAATTAAGAGACGAGTTGGCGCAGAGTGAGAGAAACGCAGGCAACAGCAGTAATGGGATTCCAGGAGTCACGAGTGCGAACAGTGTGAGTGCCGCCGTTGCAGCCGGTGCAACGAGTGGAGGAAGTATCACGGGCAATGCCGGAGCAGGTGCGACGAGTGGGTCCAGTTTGATGCATCATCATCACCACCGGAAGGACGGAGAGAACGGGTCGTCGACGGTGGAAGTAGATCCGCAGACGCTGATTGACGTTTCGTTGGGCAAGAGTGTGCTGGCCAATGACTTGAAGCGAGTGTTTCACGGACTGGAAGAGTCTGGAGCAGCGCACGTAGTGCTCAATGGGTGGGTGAAGCTGTCGTTGACGCTGACGGATGCAGTGACGGTGAGGATGGCAAGCCTACGGCCGTACCATACGTTGCTGCTGCTGTCAGACAAGGACGGGATTTTGAACAAGCTGCCTTAGGCCCATCCGACGAAAATCCTGCGACTGAAGGACGAGGGAGCACCATACCGATGGCACCAGTAATGAGTGTGGCTAGCCAGCTGCTGTTCACAGACCAGGAGCGCGCGTACCTGGCCAAGATTGCCAAGCCAAACCCAGTCTTCACCCTGTTCAAGCGACTATGTGTATATTTCCACGGGGAGCACCACATCGAAGAGATTATGTGGCGCGAGAATCTCTCACGAGGTGAGTTGCGTACTGTCATGAGTACGTACCAGGATATCATCGTTTGTTGTCTTCACGAGTGATATGTACAAAGGAAGATGATGGCACGCAAAAGTTGTTCAAAAGTATCGGTCGTTGTTACAAGTTTTAATATTTCCTGTTAGCAGCGATTGGTGGTTCATTGCTGCCCGCGACTGCACAAAATATTAACGTGATCTTCTGGTTGTACATGTACGTCAAGAGCAGTTTTACGCTGAGGCAACAGCAGCTTCAGATGAGGACTCAGCTGCTGCACCTTCTTCCTTCAACAGACCGACAACCTCCAAAATCGTCTTGCGATAGGCTTCCTGCTCCAACAAAATTCCACTCACGTGGCCCGTCTTGATCGTTCTGAAGTGTGCAGGTTTCCATCTTTCACGCATGCGCTGACAAGAAAAAAAGTTTCAACAATGAGATTAGCTACCACAGCGACACTGTTTCATACCCAGGCAAACTTACCGCCCACTGTGGTTCAGTGAATCCAATGTACTCATCTTCGGTGCCGTAAACAAACACAACAGCGTCCGAGCGTCGAGGAGGTAGAAAATTGTCGATATCTGTGATCGAGAGAAATAGCCTCATCCGCTTCTTCGCCTCATTGACGGGATCTTGTTCGTCTTCAGCTCGTTCTTCCATGGTATTGGCTACAGATAGAGTCAGTTTTTCATAGGACTCAGCTACTGCATGGCCAGTTAGCATTTTGTCTAGCATTTGCAGCTCGTGCTGTTTGTAAAGTGAACGCCAGTTACAGCAGTACGATGCTGGTGTCAAACTACATGACCTAAAGGCTTCCGAAGTATTCAACTTCCTCCTCACCACCCGTTTTTACTCCATAGATGTGCATTTAGGATTCTGATTAGGATTCGATGCGAAATGGATAAAGGTCTTCATGTATTTCCGGCTCCGAAACAAATCCTCTAAGGAAAACTGGAATAGGAATCGGATTCGGACACTTGCGAAATCTCTCTAAGATTTGTGATTAGAGGTTTGATGTTCGATGAGTGCTCGATGTTACAGCAGAATAAATTTGGGTCACGCAAGGCAATTTTACAGTGCTTTCATCAGCTACTGTCTGAGGCTGAGAATGGTGGAGTCTGCACCGCTAACAACAGAGCATTTGTGTAGCTCTTGATGTCGATTATGGAGGAAAAGCACAACCTACTCCATCAACGCGTGTCTGCCACCAGCGGTAGATGGAGTCTGACAGTCAAATCGTGAATGACATTGATGATCTGCATAATAAATTGTCAGTGTTGTTGACAGGAAAATCAAAGCCCATCCACCTCAAACACTTCATTTCCAGTTTTATCGTCCAGCACACAAGACGTCATCACAACTACTGAGAAGAAAAAACTACGATGCGTCTGCACTGTTTGCTCGCGATCATCTTCGTCGTCCTCGCTTCCTGCCTAAGCAGTATCGTCAATGCAACAGTACCGACGAGATCATGAACCAAGAAACCAAGTTGGACCGCACCATCATCGAAGGTGGCAACCGATTCTTACGAAGCAAGGGTGACCGAAAGTGACGCACTCATTTCGGGTCAAGAGGATGGGAAGTTCACTGGTCTTGGTCAGTTGAAGGGCCTTTTCCAAAAGAACTCCATTGCGCTGGAGAAGAATTTCGCCCAAGCCGCGGGTTTGAAGAAAACTTCTGCTCTTGCCGCGAGTCTGGAGAGAAAACCCACCCTTGTGAAAGATCTGAGCAAAAGAATTGATCAAAACCCGAGCCTCGTCACAGGTTTGTTGAAAAGTCCTGCGTTCAACAGACTCCAAACCACGTTCTACAAAACCCCATCGCAGAAGAAGAGAGTCGAGCGAATCGTGGCGAAGCGTCAAGGTAAGGGTACGAATTGGTGCTTTGCTTTCGGTATTGTGGTGCTGCTTGGGCTTGGCGGAAAAAAACTAAGAGGATCTTAGTAGCAGGGTGCCCTTGATCGGGGAAATTAATTGTTTGTTCTTACGATACAAGTTGCACAGTCCAAGTGAAGTCTTCCGTCATTGCATGCTATTTCACCAAACTGAATCCCATATACACTCGCTGTGTTCCTGTTATCCTCACTAAATGCTCGTACAAAACAATTTGAGATACAATAAATTTTGTTCATGCAAGAGATTGCTACTGGAATTGAACAACACACTTCATTCTTACGGCAAATGGTCGGACACATCCTTGAAGGCAAAGGTTGGCGACAAGATCGCCTCCAGGGCACGAAATTACGCCAAGCAAACAAAAACATGGGAAGTTCGTGGGAATTAGATTATTCCACTGCTTCGGCTAGTTGCTGCTATTGCCGCACACCAGTGCGGCCTTAAAAACGAACTGCGTTTCCACGTGAATTTTGGGCTTTTGAAAAGTATATCGCATGTTGAAAAGATGCTGTACCACAAAAACAGCGCGACGTCTACAGCAATACTGGCACCATCTGACGGGACCACAGACCTCTCGTTTGTTGACCCTTCCACAGCAAGATGATCCAGAATTTGGCCTATTGCCGGATGATCTTTCCAACATACTGTGTCACGTCGACATCAATACTCGTTTTACGGGTTTTCCCATCCATATTTTGGTAAGGTTGCACAGTAAACTTGTCGTAGGTGTCGTCTGGGACGATGAAGAGGAGACGATGTGTATAGCCTTGAAATTCTTGACGAAGCGCCAAATGCTCATAGGCTTCTTTCACATATGTGTACTTGATGGGATGATTGGTACTCACTGTCGACTGCACGTACATAATGCGACGATCACTTGGCACAACAAGCACACTGTCCAATGCTGGAAACGTTTTAGAAAGCGGGATATAAAGCACCAGTTCACACTCAATATCAGATAGCGCTGAAATGACCTTCGATTTTGCAAGAAATGGACCATGTTGCGACACGGTTCCCACATCCGATCCTTCGAGTGATCTCGTACAAAACTTATTGGTTGCAAGATCTTGCAGTAAAAACTTCTCAAGTTGTTTGCCTCGCCACGACTGCAAATTTGGCGCAGGGGTCTGCAACAACGAGCGAATGGCGTCTGCCGATTCAATATCATAACGAGCACCAATCATAGTTTCGACTATCAAAGATGAGTACGCCAAATAGGATTGACTGGGAAATTTCTCATCGCGATAGATATTGAACACAATGTGCTTCATCTCTTTCTTGAGCACATTCTGTTGAAAAAGCCGAACCTGGTCTTTCAGATCGGCAACCGTATTGGGAATATCAGCTTTCACACGTGCTACCAAGTCATCATACGTGTGGGAAAACGAAAACAAGAATCTCGGCTTACCCCCAACAAGATTGAATCTCCGTACCCACTCATCTTGATCCTTCAAATTAATCACATTGGCGAATCGCTGGCACTCGTCTTTCGTCCATGGATTCATATACACCACAAAACAGTTGTCCTTGACAAAATTGTTGTAATTCTTCGTGGGTGGGCTGGCAAACAGAAACACATAATGGAAATCACTAAAAACCAAAGCTCCCTTGGCTTCCGTTCCATCAAAAAAGCCGTGGTACTGCATACCATGATGTGGCATGTCCGATATCTCGTAGCCGCTCACGCTGTTCCAAGTGAAGTAATAGGTCACCAAACTACCAAGTGGGCGGTAGGCAACATTTTTCCCCTTTCTCATGAAATCAACCAATAATAGCACGCCAAATACGGACTTCCCGATCCCAGGACTGCCAACCACAAGAAATCGACTGATCGATTCGTCACTCGACAACTTTTTCTTGATCATACAATAGAGATCCCGATATTCCTGCCGGATGTATATACCATTGCCCAATGCTGTGGCAAAAATCGAGTTCGAAGTACTCAATAACGTTCCCACCACGCGGTTCTTGGCGTTCTTGAATTGCTCAACAATTTCGAGCACTTCATCTAACTGACGAGAGTACGTCCTCTTCCTTTTCCCTCTTTTTCTTCCTCCAACTCCCTTTCCTTCCGAACGATACCCGATTGGCGATACGTCGGCACTTGCACAATGAGCGCATCTTCCATTGAACTACCAAGCGACCCAATCAAAGTATCTCCCGCTAACGCCCCCGTCACCGCACCCTTCCCGACATCTGTCAACGATGACGACGCCTTGGACGACTGCTTCTTCGCGTCATACGCCGCACGGAACGCGTCGTACGCAGCTCGGTTCGCGAAGACTGTGAGGTCGGATGCAGCAATCCCTGCGAGGTGGCTGTCTTTGAGTTTCTCCTTAACCGCATCTCGCAAAGCAACAACATCCGCGATCTCCACCATCACAGCATCAGCCGAGGTCACGTCGTTGCCATCTTCGCCCACGAGCTGAAACCACCTCCGTGCCATGGCGGGCGGAAATTCGAGAATGACTCTCGAAGTCGAGAATGGCTCTCTCAACTGAGGTTGAAATATCTCGACCGACGAGATTGCGACAAAAACATTATTTGTTGTTAATTTTAATTATTTTAAAAATAAGTTTGGGTCAAATCCATCAATGCCGTCTTCAATTCGCTCTCGGTCAAAATGCACTACTTCTACTTCGAGGCGGAGGACTTGGAGAAGGTACAGCTTTCAACGCTTTGCTGGCGAATACACGGGTTGTGCATGTTTTCGGGAGGGGTTTTGCAGTTTATGCCCCGCTCGCGATGATCGCGTTGGCAGTGTTCACACTAACTAACGGATATGCTCGAGTGATGCGACGACTTGGGATTAATCAATACGAACAAGTCATTCCCGATGATCCGTCGCATGCAACTTTCATCGCTGAAGGTGAAAAACTCGTACAGCAAGGACAGGAGCGATTCCGTGTGTTAATTTCACGCAAGAAGAAAATCTACGAGACTGGTGCTGCCGGTGGTGGATCGTACGGGTTCACTTCTACCGCTGCTGGAACCCAGTCTCTGCTGGTAGATGACGATGATCAAGAAGACACAAACTCTAGTGAAATTGTAGTTTGAAAAGCATATTTCTCATAACTGGATGGCAGTTCATGATGGTCTGAGGAGACTCAAATAATAATGAATATGAAAAAGAAGCTTTGTTACGCGTTTGCTAGATTGCGTTCAAGTTTTCGGCTGGTTTGGCGATAAGTTCAACTCGTCGAAATAGAAGTCAAGCCCGAGAAGGTCTTCGTGGATCAGCTTGTTCATCTTCACTTTCATAAAAGGCGTCAGACTTTCAGATGTAGTGAAATCGAGCTGGTACTTCTCTTCGTATCTCGATAGCAGGTGAATCAATTTCGAGCTCGCTCAACTTTGCTGTTTGCTGCGTATTCTTGCCGATTTACTATCTCGAAGACGCATGCATTGCCGAAGAAAGGATTCTCTTTCACGTCGTACAACTTCGCGTTTTTGTGTGCTTTCACCGTCTTCTTCCTGATTGTCACCACGCTCCACGAAAGTTCGAACAGGAATATCGTCTTGCCTCGCTTTACACCGCACGAGCTGCTTCTGAAGAAGGTCTGAATGCTCTCGTTCCTGCTCCAGTTGACTCTTCACACAACGCAGCTCTGCATTTGCCTTCACTGCGGCGAGTTTGTATACTGGTAACTTTTCTGCCAAGCAAGTTCGAACCAGCCGAAGTTGTTCTTGAGCGTCTTCAAGTTGACTGCGCAGCCCGGCACTTTCACTCTCGAGCTCCTCCACCTGGACATCTAGTTTGAAAAACTCATGTGACCCAACTCGCGAGTTCTTCACTGGTGTGTTGCTACGGGTGGAGATTATGAACCTGGTACTTTTGCATTTTCAACCTGTTACTATAAATAGTATAGTCTCGAGCAGTCACTTATGCATGGCTACCCCAGTTACTAGTGACCGATCGACCCTGCAAAAGAGACCGGCGCAAAATCAAAAGAAGGGGTCTGAATTCATTTTCGAGCTGTCACTCCTGCAGGTTAAGGCAGGTAGTTCGCTTCTGAGGCTGCTTTGACAAGTTTAAGGCTCAGTGCTACGTACACAGAGTTTAGGCATGCACACCAGCAATCGTTCGAGGCAGTTTCGGCCTGGGTTTAACGCCGCGTGCTTCGCACACGGACGTTAAACACCAGGAATCGTTCACGCATTTTTTTAGTGCTCCAACAAGATACTACACCCTGATCCCTAATCCCTCTACCCTTTGCACATGAACCCTATACTCCTCTACCTCCCCCGGAGGGGGAGCACCTCGCTTCGCTCGGTAGTGGGCTATCCAGCCTTCGGCGGCGTTGGTGCAGTTCGGTCATGCCGCGATGGTGTCTCTCCGCTTTCGTACCGCAGGTTACAATTGTGGGGTACGTTAAGACTACAATAACTGCAAATATACACCTATATTTACTTAGATATTACATGTATAGCCACGAGTAACCGCCAAACCTGCAAAAGTAGGAGAGCGAGCCCATACTATTTTGAGTGGCCTGTTGAAAAATCAAATCTACCAGATTCAAAATCAATACCCTGGTTACTGTATCCAGTTTTGAAGTTGACGCTCGTGAATCGTTTCCTTCGTCTTTCAACGATTTAGCCAGAGCTCTCAATGCAACGATCTCCTCTTCCTGTCGTTGGTGATCCACTAAAACTCTCTCTAGCTGTTCACGAAGTCGTTTACATTCTGCCGCGTGATCAATTGAGCTTTCGTCACTGCTCCACCTGGTACTGTCTTCTGAAATCGAACTGGTTTTCTTCAAACCCAAGATGGAGGCTGCTGCATATTCTTCGCCACTCGCTTTTTCATCAAGTTCTTCACTTGTCCTCGAACATTTTCAGCCTTTTTGACCAAGTTTCCTCCGCCACGCAATGAAGACTCGAATCGACTTGTTCCAACTTCGTTGCTACCAGTCTTGAAACTACTCGTCGCTTCATCGGGTTCTGCTAAGATCGTGGTATGCAGCTGTATAAATAACTGGTTCTAGGGTGTTTGCATTCATTAAAAAGTTATGGAGGAAGAGCTTCAGGTGCATCGTTTACCTCGGTTCGAGAAGAAGCGGTTGGTCAAAGGTTGGCATGTTACCCAAGCACCATCAAGTAATTCTACTTCAACTTTAATTGGAGAAGCAACTGGCGAATCCGGTAGTTTGCGATCTCTGTTTGCTCCACCACCGGCAGCATTGGCATACGAAACCCAGCGGACTGAAACTTGGCGAAGTGTTAACTTCTATACAACTGACCACGATGGTCTTCAAAACCAAGAGCAAGGTGATACAATACCAAAGACCGTCGCTCAGGTCCAAGAAACAAATGTATCGTGTCGGGGCTCGAAGACAAGAAGAGCGTGACGCTACGAATGCCGTTATTCGAAAGCGAGAGAAAATCCTAGAGCTACGAAGAGGTCCGCGATGGCAGAAACCAACTTTCAAAATCTAAGGTACAGAAGCAGCAGTCCACAACTGTGGATTTACAACGGCAAGATGAGATCAAGGAGGGCGAAAAGACAGTCACTACTCCCAAAACGACTTCAACCAAGAACTGCAACTCATCGATTTGCCTGTGGATGAAGTGGTCACTAACGCAACATAAATTCGACATCAACTTTCCAACGGAGGAGAAGTCCTTTTACAAAGCGACTGCTGTTTCTCTAAAGAGACAATCAGTGATACTCGGCTCATGATGCAAACACTTGCACTCAAAGCCCGCCAGAAAAGTAGACCAAACTCGTCCCCAATACGCTCCCCCAACTCCACTCCAGCCGTCTAACACCACGCTTACTACCATTGCGCACACCGTTCATGAAATGTAGCAATACGTAACTGAACGAAGTACAA
>JAPDHH010000068.1:0-42758 GCA_032158285.1 Phytophthora sansomeana | reverse complement strand
GATGTACTTCGTTCAGTTACGTATTGCTCACCTCTTTTGGGTCAGATGGGCACCTCTTTTGGGTCAGACGAGTGTCAATCGTCTTGCGGAAGTAAACTTGTCGAAGCGCACGTGGAGCCGCAAACACCGATACCTTCGACAACAAGTTCTCATCCAGTTGTTCACCAGCTGATCTTGTGCGGCGGACTCTTTTCTTGCGGTCCGACGGCACGACCCACACTCAGAAACGCAATCTTGGTCTCAGTCGGAAGCTTAGTTGCCCGTCTTGTTGGTGGAGGGATTCGTGAACTAAGACGCATTGCAAGCGGCAGGACGTAAGTAAGTAAGTTGGAGAAGATGGTTGCACATGTACACAGTTCTTTTTTCAATTGTGGCATGTAGTGTGATGATGGCGCACCCAGCGCCCCTCAAACACCATCCAAGACGTCAAATTAGATGTATGGAGTACTTCGGGCTCCTCCCACAGATTAGTGTGTGAATCGCGCAAACATACCCGACGGATCGCTCGTGGGGCTGCTAATGCAAATATCTTGGACATCATTGGTTTAGCTGCAGAGGATATGAATCGCGGTATTGTTGACGTTTCTCTTCTTATCAGGATCCGGTGAGAGGGTAGCAGAAAAGCGATCTTAACTTCCATTGGTAATTGAAGTGACCGATCAATGGGAATCCAGATGATGCTTGCAGAATCTGTGAGAGTACATATGAAGCTGTAGTGCGCAAGTGAAGTCACAATATCGGGAATGCTCCAGCAAGGTATTCGTCTCCAACATTTGGAGCAACGCCTCAAATTCAGCAGCAAATTAAATGCTTGGTCATCAAACCAACCAGCCCTATGCTCGATCAAATGAACACGTAGCCTGCGGACAGTTTTTGTGAGAGGGTTGTCCGTATCAGCAAGAGCAATTGCACGTAGCTGTACTACGACATCGTTCAATTCGAACGACATTTCAGGGACTGGTTGGTTATGAGATCGATAGTAAGCGAAGTTGAACCGCACGTCCACTGTATCACCTCCACATAGCGCAAGCTCCTCTAGATTAGGACAATTTCGATGGAGCTCGCAGCCATCCAGCTCGGTCGCTGTTGTATTTGAAAGGTCGAGATTCGTCAAATATTTCAAAGATGATCCAACTGCAGCCAAAAAACTTGGTAGGCCATCTGACATTGTTGATTCAAAGTCGAAAAAGCTGATCCGGAGCTCTACCACTCCGTGTGGGTCACCAGACACTCTGCCATTCTCTTCAAAATCCAAATCCGAACGTTGAACGTAGCATCGACATACCCTGAAACTAGAATGTTGACCCACTCGCTTTGCCCGTCATCCGAGAATGTGCGAACAAGAGTATCCGGTGGCAAACCCACAACGTGCGCCCCTCTTGCCGGCTGGCCTCTGTTATTCAGCTTCCAATATACCGAGGCGTCTGCTTTTATCGTCACATCCCTCTCGTCAACGACACCTCGAGGGCAACCGAAGAGATCCTCTTCCGGATGTTCAGACATTAAGATGTCCGAAAAAGCTTCAATATCCGAAGTACTCATGCTGCTGATTTGGGTAAGTGCAAGTGACTGGACGCTTAGAGAAAAGTGCATACGCCAGCCATTTCCACCATTCCCGACTGGTTGTTTGATCTCCCGGATCCATCATGGGCATCAGTGAGATTTTCTAGCCGTATGGTTCAGCACCATCGCCGAGCACATCGCCTCGACATCTTGAACTTTCAGCAAAGAATCACGTCAAGCTAACATTACCCAGCGGTAATAAAGGCTCAATCTCGTGACTGAAGCGTGTCGAATTGAGCCGAGTGTTGTTTGTTGCGAGATCAGAGCTTCGGTGGTTAGCTGTGAAAACAGAATGCATCAGCTGATCAAACATTGTCTTACGCGTGTGTGGGTCCTATTCGAGTTCTTGGTCCACAGCCAACAACAGAGACAAGTGCGAAAAAGATGTATTTTCACGCACTAGCGCCCCCAAAGTCTCCGTTAGCTCTGGTTGAAGACCCATCTCAAAACAACTTGCAATCATTGGCTTCAGTACGAATGTGCATCTCAAGCACCCTGGCTTCACTCCCGGTTGTTACTGCTGAGTTCGTAGCGCGTCCACTCTTCTCTGACTGTTTTCTCGGCTCCCTGAATACTTATCAATGGGCTCAAGGCATCAGAGCACACCACGTTGTCGTGAATCGAATGCCTGACTGTAAAATATACCGTGACCGGAATTTCGACGTCAACTCCCGTTTTCTTCCACTTCAGAGTGTTATCCATAGCTGCAATTCTCTTCAAAGCCTTCAAATAGGCTCGACTTGGATGTTCGCGATGCCCGACGCCACAAAACCGTACAATATCATCTTCGAGAGACTCCGGGTAGTGGCAGCGATTTTCAAAAATGAAGAGCACAAACTCGGCGGAAATTTCGTTCTCAAGAACTTTTCCCCGTCCACCCCAAGATCCACATCGCAATGTTCCTGTAACAGGAATCTCCATCCAATTTGGTCGAGTGATAATGCTACCTGGGTTTTCTTGAAATCAATTTCAAATTCCTGAGTATTATAATAGAGAGGTTTTGAATCCAAGATATGCGAGTCGTGACGTGTAGGGAGAAACACTTCGAGACGACGGTGAGCGACGTCCCAGATCTCCTGTTCACGCGGTGGCCACACGTATCTCAGTCGGTCCTCCAGAACTGCGCACCAAGGAGCCAAGAACCCCCAGCGCTGCGAAAGAGCAGCGAAGGAAGAAGCCATTTCACCCTTCCACGTCTTGGAGAATCTGATTATGGCTGGATTGGTTTTAAGACCAATAAAGTATTGTATTTCATTAATGTTTTTCAACTTCTCACTACAAACTAAATCGATCCGACTTTCGAATGTCCCCAATGCTTCGAAGCCTCATTAGGCAGATGGCAGTACACTTTCCGAATTCTGGGCTCTGATGCAAACTCAAATACATTTGAGATCGCGAACTGGTCCAGAAAATGATCGGAGACTGGTCCAGAAGAATCTTCTTTCATGCTTTTGTGCTGCTCCGTGGTTTTGAATGAAGCGTCTCTGTACGATAGTACGCTTAGAAACGCGAGTTTAGTCTCCAAAAGCAGTTTGGGCTCCATGTCCAGGGGCTTGAGATGGTATTTTGAAAAAATCGCAATCCGGGCATTCGAACGGCAAAATCACATCCAGATACGTGAGCACTTTGTTATTTTCCAGCATGAATTGCAGCGGCTTCCAGTCGGCTTCAGTGAATCGATAGTATGAACCACGACTCTTCTGCAGTTCGTCAAGATGGACACGTAGTCGTTGCACACACATCGTCAAGTAGAATTTCGGGGGGCTCAATGTGTTGCACACTTCCGGCACACCCTGCCACTCCTTCAAAAGACCAGGTGGCCACTTGGAGTGGGAGCGGATATCACGAAAATCGAGATGCATCTCCACTATTCGACCGCAGAGCGACATTTGCAGCAAGTTGGGGCAATTTTCGAGGATTTCATTTGGGTCCAGCCTTAGCATACCCACACCCAACGTTAGCGACTCCAGTGAAGGCCCCACTACTTCGATAAACTTTGGCAATTTCTCGAGTGTCGTACACTTTTTATTGCAGAACCCCAGTGTAAGAGCAAGGAGATTGATCTCCCTGGCTTTCACCAATTTATCATTTTTAAAATCCAAATCGTTGCGCTGCACCTGGCAGCAACCATACCCAGGAACAAGAACGTTGACCCACACAGTTTCCCCATCATCTCCCTAGAGTTCGAACATAGTTTAGCGGAAACGGCGAAGTGAAAATCTCAGAACTGACGACCAATTTCCGATCATGAAACGAAATGGTTCTCATAGGAGCCTGCGCTTTCAAAACTGCGTCTTTCTCGTTGACGGCACCATCTGCCACATCACAGAGCTCTTCTTCGGGATGGTCCGACTCCAGTACAGCATTAAACGCACGCACATCATAGTAATCCAGTGTACCGACGCCATTGATCACAAGCGATTTCACGGCGGAATGGGCACGAGCTCGCTCTGAAAACAAACCGTATGCGATCCAACTCCACAGATGCTGTCTGCGTTTTTCGGTAGATTCAAACTCCGTCAAGTCTAATTGTACCTTCTCCGATGTCTGGCAAACAGTCATCGCTGAGAACAACGCCTCAATTTCAAACTCTTGCAGAAATTTCCCGCACCGTACGTCGATAATATCCAGTTGACGTGCATTTGGGACTTGGTGCGGTGTCAAAGTATTCTCATTTGACAATTCTAGAGGCCCGGCGAACAGAATCAAATACGGCTGACATCCGTCTACCAGCCACATTCCTTCGTTCAACCTCCTTCTTCCAAAGTTGATGATTCAATCCAATATAAAGTGACACTTGCGAAAACCGAGTGTTAGCTCGCACTAGCTCGCTCATGGCTTTTGCGGCGTGCGAGCCGATATCTACGACCATTGGCTCCATGACAAAATTGCAGTACAATTGCCCTGGTGTGGAAATGCACTCCTCCCTCGGCATATTCTGGACCTTTGAAATGCTTCTGAGTGCAGATTGTATCGCTCCATTTATCATTGATTTTTCCACTAGCACCTTCATCGGAATTCTGATCTCCACACCCTCATTTCTCAATCGTGGACTGCTGTACATCTCAGCAATTTTCGTTAGAGTGCCCAAATACTCGGTACTGGGTTGGGCTTGCAGATCGTTTCCAAAGAACCTCAGAAGAATCGACTCGAACGACTCACACCCCTTACGTTCCGATGTCAATTGCAAGAGAAAGCGGGCAGGGATATGTTTTTCGTATCTTTCCTCTCCAGGTTGGCCTAAAACCATGCCATACCGCTTCTCGAACAAATATCTCAGTTCACTTTTGTCAAAGTATGCTGCTGTCGCTAGGAGGGCTATACCCTCCCGCATTTGCTGAAATCTCTGGCAAAATTCATTTTCAACCAGCTCATCAAAGGATTCAGAGTCCACACACTGGCGCCGATGACAAAGCTCCGATCGCGATGGTGGAATCACCCGTAGGCGACAATCCCGGACATCCTTCGCCTGCTGTTCATTCTCCAACGTGAGGTAGCCGGCATACCCGAAATTAACAGCATCGAACCACGGGAGCAAAACGATGGTTCTGTCTCGCCATCGACTTCGTTGTGCTTTGAAATTGAGAAATAAAATACAAAGAAGTCTACAGACTGTTGAGACAGACAGAAAGTGACATCACCGTTTCTAATCTCCACACGTGAAGCAAATTTACTACTTCGAAGTATTCATGTAACAACTCGCGTAATTATCGATACCTAGGCTAGCCAAGGAGGTGTTTCATACCCGTAATCGTCCTCGTCCTCTGGTGGCGTCTCGTAGTAATTTTCTTCGTCTTCATCGTTGTTGTATTGCTCAGAGAAGTAAACGTGTCGGAAGACATGGTGTGCGGCAAACTCAAATATCTTCGACAGCACATCCTGGTCTAGATCGGGTAATGGCGACCTCACAGGAGACTCAACGCGCCTTCTAGGCTTCTTACTCTTCAGAGAAGACGGTCCCGTGTTCGACAGCACGCTTAGAAATGCAACTTTTGCATCCAGCGAGAGCTGCATCCCGCGTTGCATAAGTGTTCCATGGTGTCGACTAAAACGCGGCTGATACCGATGATACTCGGATGATACGATCACCTCAAGATACTCAAGACTCTTATTTACCTGCAACATCTGCAGTAGCCTTTCCAAATATGCAGAGCTGTCATACATAGACATCATATGAAGGTGTGACCGACGAACACATTTCGTAAATGGGTCATTCACTTCGGCCAAAAGAGATAGAACTGCCCACATATCCCGCGAATGGACACGGGGAATTGCAAGAGATTCGAACAGGCTGAAATTAAATGACGCTCCCACGCTTCCTCCCCGGAAAGATAGCTCTTGAAGCTTGGGACAGCTTTCCAGAATGCCAGTATTAATGTCGAAATTTTCGGCTGGTCCATAAAGCGACAATACTTTTAATGACTCCCCGGCGGCAGCTAAAAATTGTGGCAAGCCGTCTATCTGGACATTGTTCCCAAAATGAATCGTAAGCGCCGTCAAACTATGCGGACGCAACTTCATCTCAAGCGTTTCTCGGTCTTCGAGATCGCTGCGCTTCACTTGGCACCAACCAATACCTGGTACAAAACGTTGACCCACACACTAGTACTGTCGTCACTAAATATTCTGACAGAAGGTGTTGTTGACGAAATAACCATCGCGAAAGGGTCTCGTCTGTGCCGACCTTGACGGAAATGCATCTGATGAACTCCAGCGCCGGGTTTTAGTATCGTTACACTTTCGTCAATCCCACCCCGCGAGCAATCGCACAGGGTTTCTTCTGGATACTCAGACGCCACCACACCCGCAAACGCCTGCATATCTTCTGTTCTCATACCGCTTATTTCCGTAAGCGTAAGAGATTCTACCACCGACGATGTACGAGCTCGCTTCGAAAAAAACGCGTACGCTAGCCACTTCCACCAATGCTTACTGTCGGCTCTGTTGGTTCGACCAACCGTCTATGAAAGTGTGAAGTTCTTCGTCGTTTGATTCAAAAGCATAGCAGAAAAAATTGCTTCGAAATCGGAAGCCCCGAGGGAAGATCCGAATCGTACGCGCACTCTTCCCAGCTGAAGATGGACAGGCTGCAGTTTTTTCATCATTGGTTCCGGATAATACTTCGTATTGGCAAGTTCTGGAAAGCGACGGGTCTTATCAAACAAATTGGTCACGAGTTTGCGTAGCGATATGTCTGAAGTATTTGTCGATGCGAACTGCTCGCTTTGCAACAGAACGGACAAATCGGAGAACCAAACGTTGTCAGCTACCAGTTTCCCAACAGTATTGGCCACCTGTGCAGGACTTGCCCCATAAAACACGTTAAAATTCGCAATCATCGGCTCCAACACAAACGTCGATCGGATGAATCCCGACGGTACCGGAGAATATTTGTACCTTCTCCATTGCTGCTTGATCACTCTCTCAGCGGACTGAATGGTCTCAAAAATCTTAAGCGGTTCTGTACGGTTTGGCAGTGATGATGGCAACGCCACCACTCGAACTGGAACTTGGATCTCCAGTCCTGGGCTCTTTTCCTGTAACTTCGAGTCCATTGCTGCAATTTTTGCCATTGTTTGTAAATACTCTGCACTTGGAAACTTCCGTTGATAAATCCCACAAAAAGCCACTAAATCTCTTTCTATCGGTTCTGTCATAGTCAAAAAGAGTCGAATGGGGATGTTATCTTCAATATCTTCTTCTTGATGTATCGGCATTCCCATAGTCATGATCTTGGTCACGAGGTATCTCCACGCTTTCAAGTCCACATGGGCCACGGCCGTCAAAAGTGATAGTCCCTCGCGTATCTTTTGCAATTCTACGTCGCTCGTTCCCAGCGGTAGATTCACCCGAATCGGTCGCTTATACGCGTCCCAGAACGGCTCTTCCTCGGCGAACGAGCCCTGGTAGCTGAGGACCGACCGCAGCGGACGACACCACGGGTCCAGGAACCCCCAGCGCTGTGAAAGAAGAGCAATCGAGGGCTCCATCACTTATATTTTTTTATGAATGTGATTATGAGCCCAGGAAAGATTTCGTGTGATTGGTTTTGGCCAATCATGTGCGACGAAACTTGCTAGTTATGCTAAAGCTTTTATTGTCGAGTTGTCCACTTTCCAAGCAACTTCTCATTGTTTAGTCGTTAACGTACTCGTAAAATATGATCAAAAAGATGATTTTTATGGGTTGAATCAAAGAAATCTATGCACTAACCACATTGTCAGGCATATCAACTCCATGGTCTCAGTTTATCTCGATCAATGCTTCGGACTTGTCCAGTCGAACGTGGCGACCGTCGTGATTAAAACGCCAGCCAAGAACAAAAAGAATACAGCAAACGCACCCCCGATGATCTTCTGAATAATGTTAAACCCTTCTTCCGGGTGCTTCGAGATGAACGTTTCGCTTGTTCTCCAGATAACTGGGTCGGATTCTTGCCCACGACAGAACTTAAACTGCGCAGATCAGGATCCTTCTCCGCAAAACTCTTGAGCTTGCTGATCTCGCCTTCCTTCATCGAGCGGGATTTGATTTTACTCAGACCCAGACTCTTGCCCGACACGGTCTTCAGTTTGCTCAAATCGACCTTCTCTCCCGTGAAAGTCTTCATTTTGCGTGAGTTCGGCCCTCTTTCCCAACAGGTTCTTGAGTTTGGACAGGTCGGGGGTCTTCTTGGACAGCGCCGTCGCTTTGGCGAGGTTAAACAGTCTTTCTTCGTCGTCTGCGGCATCGGTTGGTTTTGCGTAATTGCCCTCTGTCCCTTTGAGATGGCGGTGCTTGGTATCACCCACAGAGTGGGCCTGGTATTTATCGAGGTCCTGGGCTATGGCATTGTTGGAAGCGACAAGGGTGACCAACAAAATGAGTGTGAAGTAGACGAAGTGTAGCGCAATATAATATTATGTTGCGCACCTCAACCCTTTCGTCTGAAAAGCTGGGTGCAGACGATAACCTTAAAAAAATTAACACTCTATTCATCCATCTCCCAATTCCTTTTTTGAAGTTCTCGTGTCTAAGCCACAGCTGACTAAAGAAGTCCAATGAACTTCAATCACGTCTGTTGCGGTTTCTGCTGTCGTCGCACTAGCCTTAGCACAATATATTCGTGCTAGTCCGTAGGATGTCTGCTCCAAGACTAAAAATTCACAAGGTTTAAAGTTGCACGTTGTGTAAGTAACACAACTTTCACATAAATTTCCTGCCAAAACACACACAAAAAAACAATGGCGTCCGCAATGGAGCGCCGTTTTGACTTCTTATCTTCCTGGTGCGCTCTGTTGAAGAAGCGCATATCCTACTGCTGGCCAGAGCGTCACGAGGAGCTCTGGGACCACCCGAAGCGGCGACTAGAAGTAACTCTCCCCACGCACTACGACAACGGCAACGAAGGTATATGCTTCTATTTTCAAGGAGTTGGCGATAATTTCCAACACAAACTCCAAAATATTCGGGAAGCTCTCGCTCTTTTGGCTGCGGTGGCTCACGTGGACCAATCAGCGTGGAAGTACCTTCTGACCACATATTGTGGTATTACACTTGAAGAAGAAGAAGCTGAACAAGATCTCCCAGCGGAGTTTCTTCTCTTCTTAAATTTGAAGGGGAGAAAGAGTTTGAGGTGGAAAGATAAGTTTGTTTTCGATCTGGCCAAGTTTTGTGGACCGGGGCAACGAAAGCGTCCCACTCGTCCGTTTCTCGACGCGCTGGCGAGAATTGCAGAGCTTGATCCGAGCTTACAAAAAGGTGGACCAGGAGTGGATGTCTTTATTCCTGTTCGAGTTTTCTTTGCTGGCATGAATATCAAGTGTGAGGACGGGCCGATCGACATTTTCAGGGATGTGCGGAGAGCCGAAGAGAAGATTCGACAAAAGTGGGGAAAATATGAGCAACAATTCCCCAACGACCGTGTTGGAATGGGCAAGATTCGATGTACGTTTGTGCTGGAGCCAATGATTGCCGAATTTAATGACTATATGATTTGTTCCGAGATGGCGGAAACGACCAAGTGGCTAGTAACTAACAACCATTGGTTTTCACAGTTTTCGTTGTGGTTGATACTTGATCACGACCTGAGAAACGACGATTACGCTGCGAAGAAGGCACTTGGACAGCTCATGTCGTCTGTCTTTGACAGCACTCGTCGTTCGATCGCCCCTGCGCAGTTCCAGAAAGAGTTACAACACAGAAGAGAAACGAGAAAAGCACGAAACGACCCAGACGAGAGGATAAGAAGAGCTAACTGGTGTGGCTGTATTACAATTTTAGAAGCGAGCTAAGAACATGATGACGAGAAGCTCTCAAGAACGAGCGGAAGCTGGGCGGCGCGAGCGCAACAAGCCCACACAGCAGATTGTCGTGGAGACGACGGAAGACACGGCCGGAGGCGGCACAGTCACACTGGAGGTCGGCGGGATAAGGCAGGTGACGGGCCTCACTCCCACGAACACGAGCGCGGCAACTAGTACGACCATGGGTACGAGTACGAGCAGCACGAGGGATTCGGGCGATGGCAACAACCCGATAGGGGTTGAGCGAGCCAGCGGAGCCGCCACGGGATCTGGTGGAGGACAAGCGGCAGGACGAGGCAACCGTGGGGCTCCTGGTGGTGACAGCAACACTGGAATACCGGTCAGCAGCGGAAACGGGAACGAGGGTGCCTCGGGCACCGCAATCACGAGCGAACCGAGCAGCGGCGCGGCAGGCAACCCACCTCCGGCGGCAGGCGTGACGAGAGGAACGGAACGAAGCAACGAGACGGCAGGACGCCAGATCATCGTTCGAGAGAAGGCACGCGCACTCAAGCTGACCAAGTTCAAGGGTCTTGACGACACCATGTCCGTCACGATGTGACTCAAGACGGTGCGGGCTGAGGTACGGCGTCAAGCCGTGACGATGGGCGTTGTGTGGACGGATGTGCAGCTGTACCATGAAGTGGCGTCGCACTTGGACGGCGAGGCGAGGTGCTGGTTCGCCACGGTCATGGAGTCAGTAGCCCCAGAGGAAGAGAGCATCAACACGTTGTCCAGAATGCTGCGCGCCCAGTACATGACGCAACCAACGCACGGGGCCCGAGGTAGTCGACCTCCTGAACGTTCGACGGCAGATGAGAGGCGAGCGGCTGATGGAGTACGCGCAAGCTCTTCGAGAAATCGGCGAACGAGGAGACGTCGGAGAGGTTTGGCTGGTCAATGCCTTCCTCAAGGGCATGAGCAGCTCTATCGGCGCGACGCACGTACGCGGGCACCGGCCGCGGACGCTTGACGAGGCCGTGAACCTGGCCGTCCCTCACGTGGGTGAGTACGGTGAAGGCTACGGGATTGGGCTGGAAGCAGCGATGACAAACTGGGACGAACGGGAGGCAGCGCACAGGCGCGGGCCCCTCGCAGCAGCAGCGGCGGCGCAGAGCAACGATCAGGAGCAATCGGGACTTGGCGGCAACTCGAACTCTATTGTGATTGGCTACGGTCCAGCTTGGGGCGCATCACAGAAGAAGCCACGATACGACACGGAAGGCAGGCCGTTGGCCGCAGAAGGAGCCAGTTCAGCGGAATGGCGGAAGGCTATCCCGCCCGGGTATAAACTGGTCCCGGCCAGTACCGGCGCCAGTTCGAAATTTCAAACGAGTGGCTCTGAGCAGAATATAGCGCGCGGCAAGCGCCAGACTGAAATCGACCACGGCAAGCGTCCAGCAAAGACGTTCAAGGTGGAAGGGCGCTATGGCCCCAACGCCCATGTCGCGAGGAACACCTCCAACCCGGCATACGCGACGAGAGAGAGCCGACTGCAGAACCTGCAACGGTACCAGACACAGCGAGCTCAACCTGTGCGCACACCGTTCGTGCCTCGACCAGGAACGGAGTGTTTCTACTGCGGAGGAGAAGGTCATTTCGCCAGAGATTGCGGGCTGAAGCAAGCGGATTTGGCAGCCAGCGGCACGGGACCGAGCCACGCAACGAATGCGGGCCCCGGACAAGACGCGGGAAACGACTCGCGGGCGTAAGGGTCCCGGCCTTACTGCTCGCGCGATCTGGCTCGGGTAAGAAGCGGAGACGACGCGGAGGCGCGGCGCAGGAGCGCGCACGCCCCAACCAAGGAGGACGCGAAGCATATGCGCGAGCCCTCACAGTCGGCGACGTACAGCTGATGCGGCGCGGAAGACTCGAGACTGGGGATAGCGCCACGCCGACGGCTACGGCGGCGTTGACCAAGAAGCGAGGAGGAGAACGCTCGACTGGGGATGGCGGAGCGTTACCGGAACCCACGAGTGGCAAGCTACGCAGCAGACGAAGCAACGATGATAAGTCTGGGCGGCGCGTTAGGTTTTGCGGATGAACCTGCAGCCAGCGGCACACGAGAAGAAGCGGAGTTAGCGGAGGCAGTGGACAGACGGCTTCGCGAGATATGACAGGCGGGCGTGAACGACAACGAGAAGAAGCAGTCAGAGATCGACGGCGGAAGACCAGGACACGTCGGTGCCACGCCGCGACAGCTGGAGAATGCGGTGGCTGAGGAACTCGGCAAGGAGGACAAGGCGGCGGCGAAGGTGCTGTTCACGAAGGCTGTGGAGCGGCAACGGGACGACGCGGCTGCGGCAGGGGCAGAGTTGCTGGCCGTGGCGAGGAACAAGGAGCGCGAGCGTGCACGGGCACACCGTGAACGACGAGCAGAGCGTGAGCGGCTGGCAGCAGTTTTGGCAAAGGAAGGGGCTGTCGACACCGTGACTTCGATGCGAGAACGGGACTCAGAACAGCGTGACCAGCAGCCGGGACACCTCGACGAAGGAGTTGTTGCTGAAGCAGAGGTGGCCATGCCAGAGCCAACGGAGCCATTTCGCCAAGCCTTGGGGTGGAGTGCGACTGCCGCTCAAGCGTTACAAGAAGTGAGGAACCGCGAAAGAGAACTGATGGAGGGCTTGGCCGGCTTGGCTGGTCTGAGATCAGACGAGCGGAAGCGCTAGCCGCAGGCAACGCAGTTGGGGCGTACGACACGAGGTCTGGTGTCGCGAAGCAGCTGGTGTTAGTAACCGCAGGACTGGACGCTATTAACGACGGCGACTGGCTGTCTGACAAGACGGCAGTGTATCAGTCCAGGACAAGACGACGTTACGAGAAGCGGATTCGCAAGGCGCGTGCCAAGGAGCAACGGCTGATACGCGAGATGATGGCGGTGAAGCCATATCCGGAAGGGGGTTACTACGAGATGAAGAATCGAAGCGGAGGCTCGGACGCTCGCAGCACGCGGACGCTGTCAGCAGAAGAGGCCGAAGCAATCGGGTTCGCTTTGCCAAGGGCAATCGAGGTGCTACAGAAGAGGTTAAGAAGCAATAAGGGGCGAAGATCCTACGTATACCACAGCGGCAGCATATACGAGCACCCGTACGCGCAGACGACCGAGGCGGGCCGAAGACCAGTACGTGTGGCGAAGCTACGGGCAGTACAGGCACCGGTTGTAGACTCACTACCAACGGCGAACGTGGCGGTGCACGGTACGACGAAGCAGATCAAGCTGGACACGGGAGCCCAGTACAGCGTCGCAGGAGAAGCATGGGCGCCATTAGGAGAGCGGTTGAATGAGTTGCCGCCCGTGGACTTCGTGGAAGGGTTCACGGGTGCGGTTTCCAAGGTGCTGGGGATCTGGCGGGGCCAGTTCAAGACGCAGTACGACCAGAACATGACGGTAGACGCCTTGATCGTGGAGGGCGCCACTGAGGAGTTCCTGCTGGGCGAAGATTGGATGCTGCGGCATGGCGTGAAGATCGACTTCACCGCCTGCGAAATGAAGTGGTACGCTGGCGACGAGAAGAAGGTGGTGCCGTTTAATTGCGGCCAGGCGGATCAACAGCGTGAACAAGCAGCGCGAGTGCGGATGGTCAAAGGAGTCAAGGTGACGGCGAACACCTGCAGGAAGGTAGAGCTCGCGGTGGCAGCGCCCGAAGGCACTACGGGACTGTTCATGCCGGCCTCCTACCCTAAGCCTCACGTACTACTGGCTCCTACATTGACGACGGTGTGCAACGGCAAGGTGGCGGTGCCGGTGATGAATGTGCTAGGCGGAAGAGCGAAGTTGCCGACGCGTGAAGCGCTGGGGACCTGGGCACCCACCACGGACGACTTGGAGATCCTGGAAGTCAACGGAGAGCTGCGGAAGGACCGAGTGAAGGAGTGGCTGGACGGACTCAGTGACGAGAATGGGCCTCTTAGCAACGAGGATGAGTTGAATATGGGTGACATGAGTGAGGACGAGAAGGAGCTAACGTTAGCCCTGCTTCGCCATTACCTGAAGCTGCTAGAACCGAGAGAAAGTTGTCCACCGATGACCAAGCTGGACGTAGAACATGAGATTCACACGGGAAACGAGGCGCCCATCAAAGTGCGTCCTCTCCTAGACGCCCTGCACGGAGCAAGACGTTATTCGAGCCTGGACCTGCACTGGCTACTGGCAGGTGGGCGTAGCAGAAAAGGATCGCGACAAGACCGGATTCGTCACGAGGAAGGGCCTCTTCCGGTTCGTGCGCATGCCGTTTGGTCTGGCAAACGCGCCAGGGACGTTCCAGAGGATGATGGACGCTGTTTTTCGTGGACTCACGTGGCAGACGTGCTTAGTCTACCTAGACGACGTCATTGTGTTTACGAAAGGAGGCATCGAGCGGCACGTAGTTGAGTTGGCTGCAGTACTAGAGAGGCTGTCGCAGGCCGGACTATCGCTGAAGGCCAAGAAGTGCACATTTGCGGCGACGAAGCTGGAATACCTGGGACACGAGTTAGATGCTGACGGCGTACGACCTATGAAAAACCTGGTGCGGAGCGTGCAAGAGTTCCTGGTACCAGCAGACGTAGTGGCGGTCAAGAAGTTTGTGCACATGGCTTCAACGCAGTTTGGAAGTAATTATAGGACCATGGACTCGTCGAGATATGTGCAACTCTAAAAATACTCGTAGAATTTGAAGTACTTCAAGGATGAAAAAGAGTCTGTCACAACTTGTATATCCCGTAGCTCGTTGACCAACGACCAAGCGTGATTAGCTCCTTCGAATAACTTCGTTCAAAGCGAAATATAGTCACTGCACGGGCCCTCACTCGAGCATCCCAAGATCACGAACAGCAAATCCTGGGCATTGTACGAGAAGAGTGAACAGAAGAATGAAAAGGTGAAGAAGGGTTCGATACGGTGCACGTTCGTGCTGGAGCCGATGATTGTGGATATCAGCGGTTGTACGAGTTGTGACGAAACCGCACTCGCGGTGGGAAAGTTGGTACACGAGAATGTTCGCGCTTTAGAAATATCCCTGGCATTCCAGGATATTCCTGAAAACAGAACAGCAATGCAACAGAAGCAGACGTTCTACCGGCTTACGTCCAACCTATTTGATAGCACACGCAGACCGATTGAATTTCCATCCGTGAACTATGTGCCGGGGGTAAAGATTCAGTCTGACAAGGCGGCTCCATTTCAGTTTGGCATGGTGTATCTGTGCTGTGAGATTAAGCTCGATGTACTTGACATGGCAGCACTTTTCTCAGCCCTGGTGGTTACCCAGACAACACGAACTGTGGCGATCCGTGTCTACTCGAAGTTTTACGGTGAGGCTGCTGGCATTACGTTTTGGAAGCGGGTTGCGTATGCATTCTTTTCCAAAAGGGCACGACTTCGCTCATCTGTTGATTCCTTCGTATTGACGGACGTGGGGTTAGTGTCGAAAGAGCAGGCGGAAGCTCTCACGGCTATCATGGTATCAGATCATCCTGAAGCAGATCTGTTTGGGTTGCCTCCTGGGAGATCCATCGACAGAGATGCAACTCTGAAAGCCTACCCTCGAATTAGATGGCGTTCGGGTGTTGGTGGGAACTTTGTCAATGCCTCTCGGTCTCTAAAACTTGACGCTCCGATCCGGTACGTGAGAACGTTCAGCGACAATGGGAAAAGCGCCTGGGTGAATGTCCTCGTTCCTGGACTTGGTCACTGTCAGGTTCAGCGTGGCGATTTGACTTTTGACCAAGATACCGATGGAGTGGCTACTATCACAGAGCTCACCTCCTTCACTATTCGATTTCACGGCTTCATGATGATTTTTAAAGACCATCTGCAACTGGTCTTAAAAAGTATTGGCTCGACATTCAAGTTTCTCAAGATTGTGTGTCCGAGAGATGACTTTGACAACAACGAAATTCTTCAGTATTGCCCTAACTTGCAAAGAATGGAACTTTGGAGAGGGCGTGTAAACGTTTGCTTTGATTTCACAGAACTACATAAAAGAAACCAGCCACTAGCAGCGTTGCGAGTAGATGGTTGGGATATTGGGGAGCTTGCGAATGATCTCCGTGACATCTCCAACCCGCTTATTGACTCTGTTCGCCGACTGCTACTTCGCCGATTGAGTCCAACAGACTTTGGAATCGTCGGATACGACCCAAGCATCAAGGGTGAAATCGAAGCATTCCTGAAAATGCTGGATGTGAACAAAAGCGTGGATCATATCGTGATGTGTTTGTCGACACCGTACCACAAGTATCTGCCTGCCTTCAAAGAACACCATATGGAAATGCTTGATCGAGCAGTCGAACTGCCAAGCGAGAGCAAGGTTGCATTCCTCAGCGTTGCTGGCTACTACCACAACAAAAGCATCCCAGAAACAAAAAGACAGGAATGCGGCGCTTTCAGCAGCCTCAACTCAACACATGTACTGGACCAGGAAATGATGGCCAAAATATTTTCGTTTGCGACTTCATTTGCTGTTCGTGAAGTGTATGTGGTATTGATACATGATGGAGTACCTGTGGGAATGTCCGACGAGGAGGAGGGTGAAGATGAGACGTATTGGCATGAATAGGTGGACTTAGTATCACGGTGCGGCAGTGGTGAGTCGGGCATCGTTTTAATTCGCTTGAATTATTTTCATTCAGTGTGTACTTCTTCTTCGAGTGATTTTGTTTGTAAACGTTTGATCTTTGTGAAGGCAATCGTATCGTTTTCCTAAAGTAATGCTCTTTTTTTCTTAGAGAGAGCACACAGCTTCTCTATAACGCTAAACCCTTACTGGTTAGTTGTTCAACAAAGAGCTCACTTGCCCACAACAGAACCAAACTACGTGAAGTTAAACCCTTGCCCACAAAACTCTTGATCACGCTTCGTTGTCAAGGAGGTTGTCATTCAACTCAACTCAAATCATGTATTTTGCCTGACACGGTTATCAGCTTGCTCAGGAGTTCGGGGTCTTTCTGAACGGTGACGTCGCTGCGAAGACTCAAAACGCTCTCAGAGACCTCAACATCGGTTTGCGGGGCCTAGGTGGCCCCTGTTCCCTTGATATGGCGGTCGAGTTACCACTCAAATGCTGGAAATGGTATTTGCGAGGGTGACCAACAAGATAAAGCTAAGGCACAGTAGCGTGTATCTCCTTGACCAGGATAGTGTTGATGCGACGCGCGAAGCACCTGTCTCCGTGCAACCACCGTCATTGAAAAAGACCTTAGCTACTGACACGGAGCATAGCCAAAATTGCTTACAGTGCTGTCATTTTATTTCGCAAAAGCGTTCGCAGGTTACACGTTGTTGCCTAGGCTTCCGATAACCTGGGGTCATTACCCTTCTTGTCGACCAGTATAACCGTGCTAGCAGATGCACCCGTATCCGTAAATGTGTTTCAGTTCGAACTTTCTAGCAGGTACCAGCGAGCAGTATCGTGATGCAACACCATACATGGTGGTACGGCACCAACCATTAGCCGCGGAAACAGACCCGACGCGGCACCATGCAAGCGGCGTAAGCAAAAATCAGTGACAGTACATCCTGCTCGAAATTCCACGGTCGACGGCCACCTCTTGAAGCCGTGCAAGTCTTCTTGGCATTGGTCGTCATCACTGACTGCTGATCCATCACGCTCAGGACTGCAATCTTGGTTTCCATATCGAGGCCTGCGCTGATCAGCTCGTGGTGGTAATTTCTGAAACTGCTAAGGTAGCGCTGATGCTCACTCGACACCTGCACGTCAAGGTACTCGAGGGATTTATTCACGCTGAGCATCTGAAGCAGAGCGTCCAAAGATCTCGTGACCTCATCGGGTTCATAAGTGCGGGTGTCGGCTTCACCCGAGACCGTTAAGCGGATTTTTAGTTGACGGACACACTTGACAAGAGGATTGTTCGTATCGCTCAGGGTTCTAGCAACGTTTTCAACATTCTCCCAATTGATAGGCAGCGTGGAAACTGGCGAGTTGGGTGGGTGATATTCACCTAGGTTGAGCTGCAAATTTTCAATCAAGCCGCTCTTGAGCGACAATTGCTGGAGATTCGGGCAGCAACGAATAATCACACTCACATCCACCACACTACCAGGATTTTCAATCGCCAAGAACTTGAGTGACGAGCCAACAGCTGCTAACAGCCGTGGGAGCCCATCGGCGCACGCTCCTTCATAGAGTTGTAGAGTCAGTGAAGTCAGGCTCGGACGGCCTTCTCTTCTATCCTGAACAGGCTGAAGCACCAGATCACTTCGACGAACTAAGCACCTGCCAAAACCAGGGACCAATACATTCACCCACTCGCTCCGTCCATCATCACTGAAAGTACGCAGCACAAATCGACACGATGTAAACGTCACACTGTGCGGCTCGCCTCCATCGTGAACATCATACTGGACCTGAGCGCCGGCTTTTAGCGTAGCATCGCTGTTATCAACCAGTCCGCGCGGGCAATCATAAAGCAGCTCTTCAGGGCGATCTGAGTCCAAGATTGCCAAAAACGCCTCCACATCGGCGATGCTTAGGCTTCCAACAGCACTTAGCTCAAGTGATTGCAGCGCTGAGTATGTTTGCGCGCGCTTCGAGAAGCAACCGTACGCCAGCCACTTCCACCAAGCCTGAATTTTTGTCTGGTCCTGATAGTAGCTGGAGTACATCCACAACGACAACTTTTGAGTGGTTTGGTTGAGAACCAGCGCCGAAAAGAGCGCCTCCATCTCTTTATCTCCAAACGCCATCTGCGGGTGCAGTAAGAGCGAACCCAGCTGAAGCGGCTTCGATCGGTCATTGTTCATCACGTATTTCGTGTTCGATTGCTCCGGATCGCGTCGTGTGGCGTCAAACGCTGCGATCATCAGCTGTCGAAACCCAATAATCGAGTCGGGGTCGTGCTGCGCCGCTTCCGTCGCCACTTGCACCGACAACACTGCGAACCACACGTCGTTGAACAGCAGTCTCTCCACAATCTCCGCCGTCTTCTTGACACTCTGAACATTCTGGATATCCGCGACCATGGGTTCCACCACAAATCTGCACCTGATCGTCCCTTTCTCCACTTGAGCCGTCTCAGGTCGTCCACTGAACGCCGTCCACTGCTCCCGAATGGTCTTCTCCGCGCGAGCCACGCCACTCAATCCCTTGAGCAGTTTCTTGTCGAAATCTTCCGCTTGGAAATCCAAGTTGCCTCGGTCGTACAGGACGCGGAGCGGCACCAAAATCTCTCGTCCTTCCTCCATTTTTCCAGCTCTCTCCGCCACCGTCTTCAAGGCCTCCAGAAACTCGTCTCCAGGGTTCTCCACCTGTTTCACATCACAGAATTTCACCAAATCAACGCGTGGAGTGTCAAATTTCAGCACAAAAGCTGCAGGAACCTCCAGCGCGAAATTCTCCTCGCCCTCTCGCCACCAATTGACTTGGCAATGCACTTCCAGCAGGTATTTCCACGCCGTGTGGTCCACATGAGCCACAGCAGCCAATAGCAAGAGCGCGTGGCGGATTTTCACGAGTTCTTCTTGGTAATTAGCTTCTTCTTGGTGCTGCAATGGCCGTAAAGTGTGCGTACGGTTAGGGAGCGTCACTTGCAACGCCACGTTCCTGCTCTCCCATTGGCTGTCGTCGTCCCGTCCGCTGCCTTGGCACTGCAGCCCCATGTAGAAGATTTTGTGCGCCAGGGGGCGGCACCACGGGCCCAGGAAGCCCCAGCGCTGCTCATGGAGACTCGTGGCCGCCATCGTGTGGTCTTGAGGGTGTTTTTTACAAACTGATTACGATGCGTCAACGGCGGAGAGTTTTAGCCAATGGGAATGAGAGGATGCGATTCGATTGGACAGGGGAGAGTGATGGTTCAGCTTCAATGGAGAGTGCACGTCCTGTAACTGATGGAGTTGTACTGTATTGTACTGCCGTTGAGAGAGAGCAAGTGGTTGCCGTCTATAATGCTGGCAGAGGTGGAGAAGAGAGGTGAATGTGGTGAACAGGATGTTTGTGGGGGTTGAATGCCGAAGTTGGTACTGGCTCTTTGGGCATCTCTTCCTTCACCATTTTCTCCTCCTTGGCAATTTCCGCCAGCGTTGCCGCCAAGTGAGACCCCGATTTGTCCATGCAACTTGACGCATGAAGTCTCACAGGAATCATCACCTCCACCTTCTTCTTCTTTGACATCAACTCCGCATCTAACTCTGCGATCTTCTGTAACGTGTCGAGATGCTCCGGACTACAGTTTGTTCTCTGCTGGACTCCACAGAAAGTGACCAGATCGAGCTTCCTCTCTTTAATATGATCTCCTCCCAGTTCCATAAAGAGAATAAACTTAGGAGGAAGTTTCTTATCTCGAGTTTCGTCGCCTTCCTCCCTCATCTTCACTCCACAATGTTCCATAAGAAGATATTTCCACCCTTTGTCGTCCACATGAGCTACAGTAGCCAGCACTGCCAGCGCTTCTCGCGTTTTCTGAAATTTCAATTGGAATTTTTCCTCAGGGGAAAGAAAGAGAGTACTGTTAGTTGGGGTATTTTCCCCGTCAACGTCGTCTTGACGGGGCAAAGTCACTTGGAGATGCTCCTTCCACGTGTCCACGTAGTTTTCTTGACACTCAAGGATGTCCAACTCAATGTGGCCCTTCAGAGCGGCGCACCACGGGGCGACGAAGCCCCAGCGCTGCTCCATAGAGTTGAAAGAAGGTTTGATCTGCGCCCTGGCGGTCTTGTTGAAGAATGACTTGCAGATTGGCTGGGGCTGGAATGGTGGTTTCTGATTGGCTGTAGACCTTCAACATGTAAAGACACATTACCAAGCTTAAAAAATCCTTGCACAGTTTAGTAAAATGGAGTTTATCCTACAGTTCTCAATACTTGTGTTTTGCAACGGGTTCTGTCAATGACTCTCGTTGGCTGTTCGTAGCGAAAATAACTTTAGACGAGCCTAATGCTACTATAAAATGTAGGACAGACCCATGAAGCATTAAACCGGAAAGCTGTTTCTTGAATTGAATGTTATACTTGTGCACACAAGTAACCTTATTACTGATAAGGCTATGATGACAAATCAACATGCACTTACACTTTCTTTTTGGTCAGCACAATTCGGGGCTTCGTGCACGTACAGTAAGTAAGACCAGAGTCCTCCCAACTACCTTTCGATTCAGATTCTAAAAAAAATATGATCATCTTCTTCATCCCAGCCCGAATCGTCCTGCGATGAGAAATAAACCTGACGAAGCGAAGAACCAAATGCGAACTGGATGATGTTCGTCAGCAAATGCTGATCCAGTGCTGAAACAACGTGACTAAGATTCGATGCGCTTGCTTTCTGCTTCTTGGGTGGTGATTGGGATGCCCGAAGCGATGAAATCGCGCTAAGAAACGGGATGTGACACCTCATCAACCGCTCAACCGATTGTTTGATTGGCTTGAGATGGTGGGTGCTGAATCGATCAACGTAGTCTTGATGCTCCTCCGGTGCAATCACTTCCAAGTACTCAAGCCTCTGATTTCGTTCTAGCATCTGCAAAAGTTCCTTCGCATTCGACTCGAAGTCGGGCGGATTGTAGCTCTGAGGAACAACTTGCCAACCTTCCCACTCATCTTTCAGTTGAACACGCAAGCGACGAACACAATTCGCAAGTGGGTTGCTTGTATTGCTCAAAGCGGCCGAAAGATCGGCAATGTTGTGCCAATGGCACCCAAGCTGAGGGACTGGTACGTTCAGCACTCGATATCCTTCAAAACTTAGCTGCACGTTCACTTGTCCACCGCACAGGGAAAGTTTCTGTAAGTTTGGGCAGCTCTGGATGATCAAATTTTCATCTACGTCTGCTCTTGGGCCATCCAATGCTAAACTTCCCAACGAAGAACCAATCGTCTCGAGAAAAAAGCCAGACCATTCGTATTATTTACCACCTCGCTTTCGCTTGTGCCAACGTCTCCATCTTCTTCTTCTTCGTCGTCGTCATTGTTGTCATCATCGTCGTCGTCATTCTCCTGGAACTGAATCGTCAGTGACCGAAGCCTGTGTTCAGTATTGCTACTGCTCCCTGTCTTTTGAGACACCAAATCGTCGCGCTGGACGAGACAATGGCCAAATCCAGGAATCACAACATTCACTAAATCGCTTTGGCCATCATCACTAAAAGCTCGAACATCTCTTGCTGCATCTGGGAGAGCGAGTGCACGAGACTTCACACGGGGCTGGCCCTCCTCATCAGGTTCCCATCGAACTTTTGATCCTTTACTTAGAGTTGCCTTATGTTCGTCAATTTGACCACGAGGGCCCCCACAAAGGACTTCTTCAGGATGATCTGCCATCACCACGGACGCAAACGCTTTCATGTCTGCGAGCTTCATGTCCTTGATATTGCAAAGAGTCAATTCTTCTATGGAGCATCCAAGTTTTGAAAAAGCAGCATACGCCAACCACATCCACATTTTGCGATTGGCATGGCCGTCCTCACTTTCGCTGCAATTAAAGTATACCGACAGGTTTTTGGTCATGCAGTTTAGCATCATAGCTGACAGCACGGCTCCGAATTCCCAAGACCCCATCGACCGCTCACATTTCAAATTAAGTTTATGGATCTGCCGAGCTCCGTCACCGGCACAAATGTGATATAATGGATTCAACTTTGTGGTAGAGTTCGAACTGCCACCAAACAGGTTCGTCAAAAGCTGGAATAGGTTTTTCCTCTCCGTTACATCACCAACGGCGTCAAGGAAAATCTCAAATTGCGAGAACCAAACGTTGTCTGCCATCAACGTCTCCATCGTTTTCACCATTTTCGTGTTCAGCTTTCCGTTATCGAAGTCCGCAATCATGGGTTTCAGCTCAAAAGTGCACCGCAACGATCTCGCCTTCACAGGTTCTTCCTGCAAACTACCCCACTGCTCTTGAATCACATTTTCAGCCTTGCCAATGTTCAGCAAGTTTTTCATTGCCGAGTCGTCACTTTCCTTGTAAAGTACTCGCACCGGAATCGTAATATCCACCCCAGGGTCTCCACTTTGCAGCCTTGTATCCATCTTTGCAATTTTTGCCAGGGCTTTCACATACTCCGCACTGAGATCCGTTCGGTGGTTAATATCGAAAAATAGCAAAAAGTCCAACCCCAGCGACTCGTCAGTTTTCGTCTTCTTGTTCTCTTGGAGATCGAATTTCAGCACAAACTCCACGGGGACCTCCTTTTCGTATTTTTCCTCTCCTTTTTTGCCCATCCTCACGCCACATTTCTCTCGAAGCAAATTTTTCCACGCCTCTGGATCCACATGAGCCACTGCAGCCAACAGAGCCAGCGCTTCTCGCACTTTGCGGATCTCGAGCCTGAAAATGGCTTCGTCTTCCCCGTTAAGTACGAATCCTTGGCGGTAGCTAGGGCTCTCGTATCTTCTCGGGACCCGAACTTCGAGACGGAATTTCTGGTCTCTCCACGCGTCGTCGTCTCTCTCGATCTTCTTGTATACGACGCGGCCTCGTAGAGCGGCGTAAAACGGAGCGAGGAACTTCCAGCGACGCTCCATTCTTGTGAGGAAGATATTGTTATGAAGGATGAGAGGTGTTTAGGACATATGTTGTTTCGAAGGTTTTCACAGAGTGAATGTTCACCAGGATGGGCTTTAGAAATGAAACGTTTTGTTTAGAAATCAATGTAGAGTAGAAATTAGAGCTGTCGACGTCGAGGGGGCGCGGTGTCGTCCTGACGTCGCTGACGCCAGACGTCTGCGGGTGTTAGGCTGACACCTCCCCGACATCCAGTTTTTCTCTAATGCTGATTGGTCAGAAATGCGACATTAGAGCCAATCGGAGCAAGATGCCCCAATGCCTCATTCGATTGGTTGAGGGGAGGGGGCAGCACGCCTGGAGAATACTCTTGAAATACCGATGATAGGTATCGCTGTCAATTCTTGGCAACTCCGATATTCAGCAAGCAGATGATGAAGACCTAAAGAAGGCGTGTGAGGGGTTTTAGGATTATTTTCACCTATCAAGTGAAGCAAAAGTGGACAAGAATGCAAAAGAAATCGCCGTCACTACTTGCTTGGTGGATACTAAGCGTGGAGCTGCTCTCAAGGCAGACTCAGTTCGGGATCTCACCTTCATGGCACACAACGGCGACTTTTCCTAAGAGAGGTGGACAAATTCATGCGTTGTGGTGCTAAACTCTGTAAATACAGTTGAACAGGTTCCTCAGTCTTTAGCGAGACATTCAGCAGTAACAAACATCAATTCACTTGCATGCACATATTGCTGAATTTTGTATGTTGACACACCGACGTCTTCATCGCGCATGACTGTGCCGTGCACGATCTCGGCACCCATTACCTTGCTGTGGGGCCCCAGGGAGCCAAGCCATGGGCCAAAATGTCGGATCGACTACAATTCAATTGCGTACCAGGTAGTTCTTGCTCTCCTATTAGACTTCGACTTGAGCTACTGCGCCACCATGCTGGCGGTGCTCGAACCAGACTCCGGTTGCCTTGAACGGCACTCGTACATAATCGGGAAATTTCTCTTGGAGCGAAATTGTAGCGAACTCGATGTAAGACTTGGTGAAGCATTGATGAGATGGACTGCATTGGGTGTGCCGATACATTCACCACTGTCCGTGCCTTCGGCTCGAGCGTTAGGCGTCCCGGTACTCGGGCCCAAGGTCGTAGTATTCGTTTCCTCTGTGTACGCGGTGGTGTCATGCATCTGCATGTCGGTCTTGCACGTCTTGCCAAAGCACAACGCGGTCGGACGGCGCGCGGAACAACCTTCAAATGCAAATGCTGTAGTATGCCTCAATGAGGTAAATGGCTAGCAGCGGCAATGTATCCTAATTCGAAATAGTGACATACTGAGCGACGTCCGCCCCGACGTCCCTTGACACCTTTGGACGTCTGGGCGTTAACCGGCCCGACGACCCGACGTCGACAGCTCTAGAACGTGCAGGTTTGAGTTGGGCATTTCTAGTAGAAATAGGGGTTTGGGTTCCTTGACTAAATGGACACCTCTTTTGGGTCAGACAGAGTGTCAATCGTCTTGCGGAAGTAAACTTGTCGAAGCACTCGTGGAGCCGCAAACGCAAATACCTTCGACAACAAGTTCTCATCCAGTTGTTCACCAGCTGATCTTGTGCGGCGGACTCTTTTCTTGCGGTCCGACGGCACAACCACACTCAGAAACGCAATATTGGTACTCGTCGGAAGTTTAGTTGCCCGTCTTGTTGGTGTGAGATGCTGCTTCTTAAAATCTTCCGCATAGCGTTCATATTCTTCTGGCACTACCACGTCGACATACTCGAGGCTGTCGTTTACTTCCAGCATCTGAAGGAGCGCTTGTATATCACTTTGAATGCGCGGAAGATAGTTGGTTCCGGATATACTGTCCCATCCCATCCACATGTCAGTCAAGCGGACACGAAGTCGACGCATACATTTCGTGATTGGGCTCTTCACGTTACTTAGGTCTGCTGAAAGTGCGGCAATGTCCCGCCAGTCGCAACTAAGCGTTGGAAGGGGGTTGCCATTGGTTTGATAATCGTAGAAATGGAATCGAGCAGCCACTGGTCCAGATCGAAATGACAGCTCCTTCAAATTGGGGCAGAATTTGCAGGTGTCGGTCAACTCAACCGCCAGCAGATCCTCAAGCGTCAGGATCTCTAATGAAGGACCTATTGCCTCAAGGAACTGGAGCAAGCCACTTGAATTAAATGCCTCAATCTCGCTGAACCCAATGTTGAGCGATTTCAGGTTACCCCCGCTAGTATTCACTTCCGTTTCCTGGCAGAACACCAAATCATTACGCTTAACTTGGCACCACCCATATCCAGGAACAAGCACATTCACCCATTGGCTCTTTCCATCGTCGCCTACTGTTCGCACGAAACGAGTGGGCGTAGTAAAGACAATTGGATTATCGCGTTGGCGTGGCCGCCCTTGCTCGTCAAACTGCCAACGAATGGAAGCATTTTTCTTCAGTGTAGCATCTCGCTCGTCAACCTGGCCTCGTGGGAGGCCACACAGTTCTTCTTCAGGGTGATCAGATGATAGCACAGCGGTGAAGCCTCCATATCACTCACGCTCATACTTCCAATCCAAAAGAGTGACAAGGATTCGAGTGCCCAATACATTTTTGCTCGCTTGGAGAACAACCCGTACGCTAACCACCTCCACCACTGGTTACTATTCGCTTGGTCATCAGGAGACATCTCCAAGCGCATTGACACCTTTCTTGTTGTCTGATTGACAGCCAACGCTGAGCACATCGCTGCAAAATGCTGGTCACACAGTAAGGAATCACATTCGAGGTGAACTGTGCCAAGCTGTAGTGGTCTAGCTGTTGGAGGTCGGGGTTCACCCACTAACGCCAGGCCCGCAGCGATCACTCCGTTTTGATCCTGCCCGGAAGGCGCCTGTCATGACCACCATGTAGTTAGTTCCACAGCCCGGGCGTTTCTCTTACGCGCTCTAGGGCCATGGACCGACTTGGATCGGGGCCGCTTCCGCACCTAGGAAGCTGGGAGTCCCCTAGGCAGAACACACGCATGAGGCTGTACGGAGAACTCACCAGACAGCTACTGGCCGTTGGAACTGCTATCCGCCGGATAGGGACAGCGGGGAGGACACATTATCGGCGACCGGCACCCCCGGGAAGGGGCTGTGTCCCGCAAGGTAACTCGTATTTGTATATGCAAGTCGGATAGTCGAACTCGCTGCTGGTGGATCGCAATGGAGTTCAGTCATCTCACACGGCCAAGGTCTCCGCCTCGACCTCGGCCCCCATGGTCTCTCTCCATGGTCCCCGCAACCCTACTAGCTCATCCGCCCTCTTCTGCCCTGCCTCCTCACCTTAGCTTTCAGTAACCCGTGCATCGGCGCCACTCTCCTTTATTAGTCTTCACTGTTCTCGTCCGGGAACAATCTCCAACTGAGGGGTCGAGCGGCCAGCCGCACGCTCGTGATCCCTATTTACCGAAGCCCACCTTCGCTTAACTACCTCTACTGAGAGGACCCTGTCCTACACTACCGCTCGCCTGCACCGCGCTCCTCACCGTTCTCGTGGCCTCCTGGCCTCACATTCCGTACTCGATGTCGCCTCGCCTCCCTCGATGCCTTACTTCTTGTCTTCAGTCCACGTCGTCTCTCTCTCTGCGATCTTCTGCAGCCGCCCAACTTCAACCGTTCCCTCGCGCCGCTCGTGGCGCTAGCCACTGTCTCCTTTCTGTCACCGTCCAGCACTTCGTACACGAACTTGGCACCGTCTTGAATGTCTGTCACTCGGATCCGCTCGTCAGATCAATCACTGTAGGCTCCGCCGCCCGCTGTTCCTCATCGCGTCTGTTGGCTACGCGACGGTCCAAACTACTACAAAGTAATATTTGTGATATCGACAAGTTTGTATAATTGCTGCGCTGCAATCTCGTCGTTCTGAAAAATACCTGTTCAGATCCTGCCAGGGCAAATATGTGAACGTTGCGTAGTATTTATGAGTGGAGCTCCAATATGATGGCAGTCTAATACTTCAGTAACAAAAACCAGCTCAACGTTGAGTCCAAGTACCTGAGCTTTCCATCACCCACATATGCATTCACACGTTTGGTGATGATGGCACTAGTTCATGGGGTGATGTCCTTGGTCCAGGGTATGGGCAACGTCAGATCCGTGGTTGCGATCTGATCTTTGCGAAGAACCAGCAACAAAAGCAGAGTCTGATGGATTCATATTGTTCACGATCCACGAATTTGTAATGCATGAACTCGCTATTCCTCACCACTGTTGGTCCAGCTTTGAGGTATTTAGCAATTAATGGCTCAATATTGGGGCTAGGCAAGAGCTCATCAGCCGGCAGTGTGCACAACCTTCATGGACTGCCATTTCGCGATAGTATCTTGGATATTCAGCTTATACGTGGAACAATTGCGAACTAAAGACGCCCAATCACTTCCTGGATAGTACGCATGATATTAAAGTTCTCACCGTGGAGTTGAGTGACTGCTTTTGCTCAATGGGCTCGCAAATTGCAGATTCGAGGTTTTAAACAAACACCAGACTGGATATCCAACCTCGTACAGAGGATGTGCTTGTTAGAGTGGTGTGGAAGCGATTATTCAGATGCTGGAGGTGGATCGGAGACTCGAGTACGGCGAGTTGATCGTGCCCTCTTCATTTAGCAGTCATGTAAGAAGACTCGAGCAGACAGCTTCCACCCCCTATCGTTTTAGAGAAAAGCTGCTTTTTAAAGTGTGCTTTCCGCTCAAAAGGTACGGGTGATGCTTGCGAACGTCCATCATGCACAGTCTGAAAAAAAAATTGCGTCGCAACGCCCAGCACTAGTGCTCTACATGTTGTTCTGAATGTGACTTCCTCAACGTGCACATATGGCAATTATTCAGTGGAAACACCCTGGATTTTGACGTTGGCTGTTTTCCATACTTGTGAACGTTATTTTTTTGCAAAATGAGGATCATCGAAGCTGGAGCTCGCAGTTAATGAGAGTGAGTTTAGGCTCACACTCGCGGACGCACAATGTTATAAAATTGATACAGGTACGGGTGAGTAACCAGGTGGTTCGTTGGTTGGTTGATTTTTATTCCGGCCAAGTTGTGCCAAGGCAGTAATGCAAAGGAAAGTATTGGGGGAAATCGTAGCTATCTGCTATTTTCGTGGACTACAATGTTAAGCACCTACCGGATAGCTACTATATCTCGCGTGATATCATAATTTCTCAACGAAGAGTGCAAGCATATAAAGTGAGATAGTGCTGTGAAGAGCAATTAAATTGCTCTTCACAGCACTATCTCACTGTACTTCAGCACCTGGCAATTTGTTTTTCGTTTTACATGTATGCACATACTGTAAGAATGCGCGTACCCCTAGACCACAGAACTGCATGTTGTAGTTTAATGAGCCTAGCAAAAGACTGATAGAGAGAGCACATTAACTTAGATACTGTTACCACAGTACTAGTACTGCTGTAGTAAATGATGAGACTGAGAGGAAAATGATACTAAAGTATTGAAAGACACAATACAATTGTCTTTGTGTTCTACTTTGGAGCGCGAAGTCTGTCGTGTGCTACTTAAAACGGGCCATTACGGTACCAGTAGAGGTCGTACTTGTTAGCCACCTCCTTAAACTTTTCGTAGTCTGCGGGCGAGAGCTTGTTCTTGAATTTCTCCACAGCATTTTTGAGAGACGTCGGGTTAACATTCCTACTCAAAAGCACATCGTCCGCAGTGTTCGCCTTCAGAAGGTTCACAAGGTGTTGATTCTTACTGAACAAGCCTTTCACAGTGTCACCGATTCTCTGAGTGTCGATGATAGCTCGCTCTTCGCTGTCAACTTCGTCGAGCTCGTCGTCGTTTCCCTTTCGAAGAAATCGCTGTCCGTTGGTCTGCATCTGGAGAGCAGGAATCGACTCGGAGGCGGCCACATTCGTCAACTTGGTCGTGCTACCGACAGCGGCCTCAGTTGTAGCGAAGAGATTGGCGACGAATACTAGAAGAGCGATGAACACGCGCATGACTGGAACGACTGGACTTTGGAGTTGGCAAAGCGAGGCAAAAAGCAGAATGGATAGTAGCTATGATCGACAACAGAAAATAATGCCGGTAATGCTTGCAACTTACACAGTACAGTGCCTACCTACACCGGCCTACTGTACCTACATGTACGGTACAGCACATGTCCACAGTCCCCTTGGAGGTGCAGATCGTGGATTGTGCAAGGTAACGCATCTGCATATGGTATGCACGTGCTTGAATTATCATGTCCTGTACGATCAAAAACTGATCAGTTGGACACGCGCCTTGATTCGAGCCAGGGATTTGACCGCCACAAGGTGAGGTAAAAAGAGTCTTGCGACGAGTGGTGCCACCTGGGGGTGAATGTCCCGCGAAGTCGGGAAAAGTAACGAGTCAACTCAGTACACGAAAATGACCTCCACACGGTAACATCAAGGTTTTTTTTTGGGGGGGATGTGAAGCTAATTCATTGATGTCATAGATAACAGCCAGAGACTTCATAGCTCCCGCCAAGACACAGGAGTCTGGACCAGGCTTCATTTACATGTATTGATGTATCCGCCAGGTACAGTAATATTCGGGAGTTTTATGGGTGTTTACACTTTGCGAAACATCATACTCCAACAGCTACATGTAATGTGTTTTGCACTTTATACCATATTCCGACAGCCAGTCTAGGCAGGAGAGGTCCAGGATGGTGCACGTACTGGCCCGCCGAACACTTTAGAAGTACTGTACAGCACCGGAGAATCTCTAAACGCGACCACCCACGCCATCAACTGATTGTCTAACTTTCGTAATCCATACCATATCTGGCTAGCCAAATTGGATTGGCTGCCAATCCCCATCTTCACATGTCAGTACACGCGGAACTATCCAGGCCCCCCAGGGAACGCACAGTAATACACTGTACCGAGTACACCCAAGGTTTCATTTTTCAGCAGAGAACGCGTCACCTTTGCACTTCACTAAACCACGCAGTTGTAAATCTGGAGGAAGTCCCAGCCTGCAGAACTGGAAAGTCTACTGTACCAACAAAACACTAGGCAGCCTCTTCAACTCCTTGAGTGCTTCAGGACGAGCGTTTGCGGCGTAAGATTGTCGGAGCACAGAGTTAGCTTCAGAATGTTTGCTTACAACGCATTCATCCAGGTATCGAAGCGTAGACACAACAGCTTGCTCGGAATATTGTTCTTGAACCAAAGTGTTTTGCTTTAAGTGGTACGTGCTAAGTCACGTCAAAGCGATGAAGGCACGATCAGCTCGATGTACTCAGGCTCCAATTCACGTCCAGCATTTTAAAAAAATCGCTTTCACGTCGCTCTTACAAACAGATCCTGTGTACGAGGTAGGATGAATTCTCCATCCGCTCGTTTAATTGAAACCGCAATATTGCGAGCGCTCAGAGCAAATGTGTTGTTGCAGTCACTCAACCCCACGGCGAGAACTTTAATATCGTGAGGGTACACACTATCTCGGGAAGTATTTGGCCGTGTTGAATATACAATTGTACCACGATAAGCCGGACATCCAGGATACCGACGCGAAATGACAGTTGCTAGATGATGGAGCTCTTGCCTAGACCAAATATTGGACCATTAATTGTTAATAAGTCAGAGCTGAACCAACGGTGATAAGGAATAGAAAGCTCATCCATAACAATTCGTTGCCAAACTGGATCGTGAGTGATCTCAGACTTTTCTTTCGTTGCTGGTTCTACGACGGACCTGACATAGTCCATACCAAGGAACAAGGGCATCTAACAGTGCCCTGATCACCAGAAGTGCGAGCACATGTGGGCTGGAAAGCTCACTTAGATTCATCGATGAATTGGTCTTCGTTGTTAGACCATCGAACTGGCGCACCACTTATCTGAACTGCGCCACGTCCACACATTTGTCCTGGCAGGTATTTTTCAGGATGATGAGGTTCCAACACAGCAATACACCCCTCGGTATCAAAAACGTTCATCATGCAGATCCTGCCAGTACAAGCGTTTGCAGCTTTGGACCCGAGCATGACCGAGAGGAAAAAACTGAATAAGCCAGTTTCATCGAAGATGTACAGTATATAGTCAATTATTTTTCCAATTGAAGAGGTTGCTAAGCAAGGGAAGGGTTGGAAAGTTAGCTCGTGCCGTCAAAAACACAGTTGTAGGGACAAAATATACTCGTCACCAATTCACCAAACGCTGGAGCTGACGCATTGTCATCTGCTCTTAACCCTACCGTTAACGCCATACATTTACTATTTGAAGGGACACCATACAAAATCCAAGTTAAACGCTAACAAAAAGATACCCGAAGTATCATTTTGGAGCATTAGGTTACACAGGTAAACCGCTCATGAATATGGAAAGAAAGAGGTTTTGTGCGTCCTTTCGATGAAAAAGATACATCAAGTATCATTTTACGGCTTTGCTCTGATTGGCTGATGATCGAAGAAAGCAGGAATAAAAGAAGCCGCCTGCCAAGAAAAAGTGGGTTGGGGAAGTACCGTGGTGAACAACGAGGACCTGATCGTACCATGGTGTCGATACAGGGGCCGGCCGTAGCTTATCCGGCCAATTGCTCCGCGTTCCCAGCTTCACACTCGACCACATGTACGACGTGCACTGGCGGAGCGCCAGCTCCAAGCTCGTAGTCTGCGTACGTGAACACACTAGCCTGGTCCGAGTCGTACCTGGACGCAGGGATCATCACGGCAAAGTTCTGCTGCTCTGCTGGCCTGCTGCATCCATCTTCGCCGTTTCCATCCCCTGTTGATCCACCTCGAGAAGAGCGCATGGAAGAGCGCGCTGTACTGGATAGCTTGCGCTTCACGAACCTCGTCTAAGCTTATAAGAAGATCGCAGAGTCTCGCCAGCTTGCGGCAGACTGCACATACTCCCAACAGCCAGAGGAAACGAACCCGCAGACGTTAGGCGTGACAGTGCGGGATGTACTTATTGGCACCAACATGAAGTTAGAGGCAGAGGTGCGCGAACTTCGAGCAGCTTTTAACCTGCCGCACCTTGCTTCAGGCAATCCGAAGATGAAGTTCTGGAGCAGGCACTTCAGCGAATGGGAAGTAGCAGCAGCGATGGCTCGGCAGCATCAGACACAACAGCAAGCAGTGGAGAGCCGACGGAGACTGTCAAGAACGTCTAAGTTGCAGAATGCCACCGAGAAGTACAATCAGTCCAAGGAAACGCCGCGTCACACTAAGGTGCAGTGGTGCACCGCTGTGGTTTCACAGAAAGCGTTGGAAGAGTGCAACAAGTCTGCACAGGAGGAAGTTTCTCGCCTTACTCAGCAACGGGACTATCATATTGCAGCGCTGGCTGACGCGGACGTGGATGAGAAGGAAAAACAGATTAGAGCACTGGTTGACGGTGACGAGAGCGGCAAATGGACAGGAAACAGCTACATTTCTAGCTCCTCCTGGAGACCTGGATCACCATTGATCAAATGTTTGCTGGATAACTGGACCACCAAGAAGTCCAAGGTTATGATGCTTACAGACTGGTTGCACAATTCGATCCGAAGAACACGCCGCACTACGCCCCTGCGGCTACTGAACCTGAAGAGTGAGGTCGCGGCAGGATTTACTCAGCTTTTAATGCAGATCATGCGTGAACGACACGGTGTTTCCGTCAGCATCTACTGTCGCGATAATGTGCACGTGCTGCCGGATCTGGGACCTCAAGCCAATCACCCAAGTATCACAGTAACGATATGTTCTGCAACCTTCTCTCGACGACACTCGACGTTGTTGTTGCTGTTGTTGATAAGGCGAGTAGCGGTGCTGCCGCATCAGTCCTGCATTACAAGCCCGCATGGCACGGTGCGTGCACTGCGCGCAGGAGCACGACACTTCGCCCGTTAAAGTGCTACCTAGCCATAAGAACAGGTCGGGCCGAGGGATCTCGTCCGTGCACGGCTCGCGCGATGTATCCAGCTTGGCCCAGCAGTTGATAAGTGTCGTTTGCAGGTTCGAGATCGGTCGGCCGGCGCAACTTCCTTTGGTTGCGCTCCTGGTGAAGAAGTCAGCGGGTTCCAGCTCCAGGAACGTCTCGAGGGTCGTGGGCTCGAGGAAATTGGCCGGAAAGAAGAGCGTCGCTGTGTCATTGGCGCTTTCCTTTCACAAGGCTGCGTCGTCAGGGCTCCGGCTGGCACCGACCGACTCCGAGTGCTTGTGTCCAGCGTCCATGAGCATGCTGAATTGGTTGTGAAGATTGGGGAATGGCTGCTACTGCTGCTGTTGTACGAGTTCGGTGTCGTCGGCGTCAAGCTCCTTGCTGCTATCGGGTACATTCTGGCGAATGAATGTGTGGTGAAAATATCGTGGTCGACTTAGCCCAGTAAAAGCTCATCGAACAGCGCGGCATGGCCCAGCCAGTGATTTACGCGGTGCTTTCGGTGTTCGTCGTCTTTGGCCAGCTTTGGTTGGATTCTGCTTCAATGGCGAAGAATACGGTGGTGGACTTCTCGTTGAACTTCCCTGGTTGTGATCACGGCTTCGATCATACACATTACGTGGTTCTTCATCATCAAGGGAAAGTAGATAGAGCGGGCAACATTCGGAGTACACGTGAATGATTTGTGGATCCTTTCTACGGACTTTTTTGTCATCATCGTGGTCGGCTTCACGGTGAAGTTCACCACCCTTTCTTACGGATATTTCTGGATATCTCGATCCGCATTTACACGGTGCTGATCGCGCATGGACAATTTTCTCGTGGTTGTTTTTGGTGTAGTGGTGCAGACGAGATTTCAACAGCACTACAGAGTCAAATATGAACAGGGTGAGTGAAAAAAATGTGGAATTGCGCAACGCTCGTTGAATTGCGATGTATTGATTGCATTTCGTGGATCATGAGCGAAATGTTTGTTAGTGTGTTCCGTCGCTGTCTGCATTGCGCTGCTTTTGTTCTCGGAATTCCTTCAGAAATCGGTACTGAGCTTTATAAATCGATGAAGTCCGTCTCAAGTTACCATCCGCAGTGTATACTTGTTTTGGCAAGTAAAATAGATGAAACTTTTGCCAGCAAGTCCAAGTTTCTTCCTGGCAAAGATGCGGCTTCGTAATGTCGACAGAGTACGACCGCTTACACAGAGCTACTCGATGTGTCTCGCAGTAGTTAGTCCTTTGAGTAGCGTTTCGACATTCGAACTTGCATACCGCACATTTCCGCATCGATCGACTTCTTCCCTGGAATGCTATCCAAGATTCTTTTGCCACGCACATCTTTGGCGGACCACTGTGCGCCACAGATGCAGGTATGTTTGAGGATTGAGAGGGTGGAGGTGGTGTTACTGCCGCAGTCGCAGTAGTGTACACCATTCCGTCGTCATTGACGATACAATTCTTCCAATTTCCATTGAGTAGTTCTCGTACCAAAGAGACCACAAAAGCACGGTGACTATCTCGAGCCCTTGTACTCGATTGATCATTGCAACGTGTTGACGAAGTCTCATCACAGCTATTACGTGCCAAGCCGTCACAAATATATGCATTACACGTAGCAATATCAATCATGGCCATTGCAAGTTTCTTATGCCACTTTTGAAAGGAATGACCGTCGGCAATTGAAAACCTGCCACGTAATTGATCATGCCTGTCTACACCTTGCATCGCAGAGTTGTATTCACGAATACAAGTAGGAGCTGCGACGGGTACTTTGTTTTCTTTCACACGACGATAGACAGTAGAAGTTGTTGAAGCATCAGCATTAGAGACGATGTTGACAATCGAATCATCAACCCAACTTGCAGCCACAATGTGCTTTGCTGAGCACACGCCTTGCTTCGTGTATCCGCGTGGTTTGCCATCGGTCTTTCGAATCATAGTGAAATGAGGGAAATGCTTGCTAGATGTACGCACTGTACCGCGTCCATAGAGACCGATTGACCTCAGGCTCTCCAAAAGTAAACATGAGGTGTAAAAATTATCAGTGTTTACAATTCGACTCGATCCTTTCAAGGACGAAGTGACCTCCATGACGTGCGTGCGGACTTCTGACGATTTCGCTGTAAGACTTGCAAGCTCCAAAACTTCTTGTTGTGGAATAACCCCGTCCATCCTGTCACCAAGTTCACTGGAGCAGTGCAATTTAAAATTCACCACGTACCACGACGTCGAGCAACAGCAAACGTAGAGCTTGAAATGGTACTTCCCTATGGGTTTTTGGGGGTTAAAAACAATCACATGACGAGCATACTGGGATCGACAAGCTATACTAGCCTCGTCAACACACACGTTTCGACCAATGTCAACGTAACGCAAGCATCGAGATTTCAGGATGCTAATTAGGGGTCGAATTCGTGCTGCTGGATCTCGTTGCACATCAGAAGCGGTAACGGTAGATCGAAAACTCAAATTCTTGCGGATGAATATGAATCTACGCCAAGTCATAATTGCCTCCAAAGTAGATCCACGAGCACCTGGAATCATAGTTGCCTCGTCGTCATCCCCCCAATAGTTTTTCATTTCTCCTTTGTCCACTAATGTCATATACCAAAGAACTCCTAAGAATTTCATCAGTTCATCTAACGTTACGGGCCTTGCAGATGGACTCCCAGTCGAATCTGCGTACGCGTTCGTGAAAACCACCACCTGACTCCAAAACGATAAAGGAATAAAGGCAAAAAAGGCTGATGTTGCCGAGTGACCAAATAATTTGCGGCTTTCCTGGCGTAGTTTTGAAGTCGTTGATCCATCTTCATGTGTAAATAAACCTGGTGGTTCGCCTAATGACGCTGTAGGCGAAAACGTCATCGATTCAATTTCTTCTACCTCGCCAGGACTTAGAGAAATTTCCAACTCTTTGCGGCCATGAAATTTAGACCATTCACTATAGTCTTTCTTACCCACTTCCTCAAAGTCGTCTGTGATAGCAGAAACATTTGAGAGTTTTGGAATCATGCTACACAGTGACGTCCAAGACACTCCAAATTGTAGTTCTCCTTTATGCAACTTAGCAAAATGGTGTACCCCGCGCGTAATAATTTCTTCAGAAACCCAATGAACATGATCTTTGCTTTGGAAACCAGTGCATGTCCATTGAACTTCAAACTCGCTCACAGGAATAATTACGTCATCGGAATTCTTCTCGTTGGAAATTTTGTAACGTGTTACAACACCTGTCAAGAACGATGAACCAACCTCCTGGTATAAATTGAGGGGCATCCACTCTTCATCAGCTGGAGCAAATGCAACGCTTGCGTTCACAAATTTTTCAGCGGCTGCATGAGCTCTGCGAGACAGTTCTTGTTTCATTGCCACAGCCTCCCTCTTTGCCTTACTTTGCTTCGGTTGACTTTTCCCCTTGCCTTTGGACTTCGCCACTTTTTCACTTGAGACCGACTTTGGAGCTGATTGTTTTGTCTTGGAAGTGGCGCGCTTTTTTTGTTTGTTACTAGCAGCAATGACGGGCTTCAGTTTTGTCCGAATCGAGCTGTTAGCTGCCGACACACCGTCAGCAGTCACACCACTTCTATGGTGAATAATTTGTTTAGCGCGACCCCGCTCAGAAGTACTTGGAATCACTGCGCTCAATTATGTAGCGTTCGTGTAGCAACGCTTGCTACAATAGCTACTATCGCCGAAATCTTCAAGGCAACCACCATTTGGGCCAGGTATATTCAGTGAGATGCAGATGTCAAGAGAGCAGAAGTGATGAATGAATCGTTGGCACCACGAACACTGGCGGTCCTTTGAACACTCGGTATTGCAAACTGCACATCTTGTCGGGCTTATTTCTTCAGACGCACCATACTTTTGCTGGAGGGGTAGGTGCTACCCCTCCAGCAAAAGTATTGGGTTGTTTCAGTTCGTTTGATTTAGCTGCTGAGCTACCAGATAACACAACCGCAGAAATGACAGGAGAAACGCCCGAGGTGTCACTCACTGTACCAGTATCATCGCAAATCCATTCACTATCCCCCGACCCATCCGAAATTTGGTTGTCATCGTATAAATATCCACTTTTCACCGAGGAATCCGAGTGGTCGATGCCATCTTGGCGTTTGTTGTTACCACGCTCGCCATGATCATCATCTACACACGCCGCAGTAGGAGTAGAATCATCTCCATAATAATCATAGTTCAATTCCCTGTGAACCGTGGCACTTTTGTCAGCCAAACTATTGATTTGTGAGGCTTCCAGCAGACGCGTAGGACTGTGGACTGCATTGAGCGACGGATGAATGTCACCAGATGCACGAAAATCATTGGGAGTAGGACCACTAATGGGCACAGCGTTATTTATGTCATCACAGTTCGCCGAGAGAGACGCAACATCGTTTGCATTGTCAAATGTTTTTCTGTAGTGCGCGAGAAGAGCTTCTTCGCCCAAGACGAAATTAGCCCCTTCCACCCCGTTCGAATTGCCATTGGGAGGGATGTATCGGTGTAGGTCACTCAAGCTGCTTTGACTTAGATGTTTGGAAGTCCATCCAACTCTCCGGAGAATCTTCCACACCGCACCAAACACTGCCCGGTTGACTGCCAAGTCTTCATGTGTACCATTTCAAAGTCGTTAGTTTTCATTCTTTCGGCGCAACTAGCTACACCGCACCATGATGATTGATTGAATTCGGGGTTGCGACCCACGAGATGAATGTCTGCGCTTAGCCGTAGTGGCCCCAATACCGTCCACGTGCTTCTTTCGTTTACTCACCATCCTCGCAAGGTGTGTCGGACCGCGGAACTTTTCGAATGAGGCAGAGGATGGATCTCGGGAGCCCTTTTCGAAAAGGCGTACCCATGCGGCCAAAGGGCAGACACAATGGAGGCAGTACATAATTGTCATTTTGTGCTGCTCGTCGCTGGTGTACAGAGGGTGTCAAGATGCTATTTCCTCTATCGTCACGACGATATCGATAGCTGCTGGAAGTCATGGTAAACGGCTGGGCGGTTTCTTGGTATGGCTCTAATAGGACAATAGAGAGCTAGCACCAAAATATGAACGCAAAATCAACAATGCTTATATTGACGCAATTCAGAACGCAGCCTGAATCGGTTTACAGAAGCTACAAATCTCGGAAACGACCTCGCTCAACGAGCAGATATGAGCTTTCGGCTCTTTGCCAGTTCTTTACCAGTTGGTAAGTTTTCCTTGGAAGCAGCGTATCGTACGCCAATGTTGCAGGCTGTTCTTGCTTCCACAGCGGGGATCGGTAATAGTCACACATGCCGCAAAGACACGTCATTTTTGCCTCTCCAAAGCGAAGTTTGTCCGCAAGGATGTCGATCTCGTTCATTGCAGCCCATAGATTCTGTATATCGTTGAAGCTCTCTTCCAAGATCATACCACCCTTTTTTGCCCATTCGATGGCTTTGCTGTCAGTAACGCCGTCCGATTGCATCTGAAGGTCACGTTCAATTTTGGCGTCAAGCAGCTCTCCTTTCTCAACCAGGAAATTCTCCAGAAACTGCAGTCGGTCGTGAATCATTTTGCGCGAAATCTGAATAAAAGTGTTAGCGCACAGAGCTGTGAACATTTCGGACATTTCTTACCTCTGAAAGTTCCATACACGTCTGTAGCCACCTCATCATCCAGACGTAGTTATGGTTGTTGTTGTTGGGGCTCTTTGCATATGCGGTATGTAGAAAATACATCTCTCGCACGGGCAAAATCTCCATGAAGTCGTCAATATCTTGGGTCGAGTGAAAGACATGTTCGAAAACCGACATGTAAAACCGTCAGATGTTAGCAGTTGTGTGCCGTATTACTCTAATCAGTAATGCGTTGCCACGGTACCCGATTATTTGCTGGTGCGAACACAGGAAGCAATGAATCGAAGTTGAGTTTGCGGTGACAACTGAATGGGATGAGCGCTTCGGAGACGGATCTTTTTCCGTAAATTCGCTTTCCATTTGATGCTGATGCTCCAGCCGCGAAGGGTAGCTGCAAGCAATCCATGTTAGAAAGGGTAAACACCAAAATCGACATCACCGGATACGACCTTTGCTTTGTCGTGGCGCCAATCCATTCCGCCAGTTAGGTAGTCTCAGGAAGATATCCGATTTGGAAATGAAGGAGTGGCGGAGGAGTCGGTGTATCAGGGAGGGATTCGATAGCCACTAATGACTACCAAATACATCCTTCTAGATCTGACAGGACATCGTCTAAGGTTCCAACTTCAACGAGGTCTGGAGCGTCGTTGACCACCACCAGCGCTTTAGTTCAGACGTAAATACGTACAGTGCATCCACACAATGCTTTGCGACAACAAGTGAAAATCGCAGGGGTATGCTCAAGTACGTGCAATGCATTCCTGTGAAATACGCGTGGCTTACGACCTAGGCTACTCGCTCGTGAACGCAAATTTGACGGGCGCATTACTGGCATCCAAACCGCAAGTCTGAGTTCACTACAGCTGCGACCCCGAATATGTTAGGATGCTATCATAGAGCACTGGTACGGATCTTCCAACTTCCACCCTCACACTTCCAAATAAAACACCATGAGGCAAATCTCGACGTTGTAAACAAAGACGGAGGCGTCGATGGAACCGGCGAGTATGAATGCCATGTCGAGGAGCACGTGTACATCCCAAGCTGGTCGTAGGGTACACCGACCGGTACGACGAACAGCACAGGCCCAGCATTCATTGAATGCAATTCTACGGGCCTTCTGACCGCACTTTTGGAGTCACGGGTAGCAGGACGAGCAGGACGAGGTGGGCAGCGTGCCGGTGGGGCCCACGAGCATCATCTTCTTGTCGGGCGGAGATGGGCACTACTAGCAAGGCCGTCATGCTTGAGGGTGGCGAACACAGCGAGGCATATGGCGAACGTGCCGGACAGCAGTATGATGAGCGTTGCACGGTATCTCGGTAGGAAGACGTGTTGTGCAGAAGGTGGCAAAATGAAAAATGAGCTTGGTTGCTCGACGCGCGCGTCGAGCCGAATAACCAACGGCCTTCGATCTTGGTTTTGCCGCCAAAAACACCCCTTCAAGATTCCAAGTTCAACCAAACAGCCAATCGCGTATCACTAGTTTTTGATTGGTGGAATCTTAGAGCTCCAGCCAATCACGCGTCACTGCACGTCAACATAGCTCGATGAATGGCGGAAACGAGGACATGGGAAAAACAGATAACAGCCAATCGCGTATCACTAGTTTTTGATTGGCGGAATCTTAGAGCTCCAGTTAATCACGTGTCACTGCACGTCAACACAGCTCGATGATTGGCGGAAGCGAGGACATGGGAAAATAGTTAACAGCCAATCGCGTATCACTAGTTTTTGATTGGCGGAATCTTAGAGCTCCAGTTAATCACGTGTCACTGCACGTCAACACAGCTCGATGATTGGCTGAAGCGAGGACATGGGAAAAAAAGTTAACAGCCAATCGCGTATCACTAGTTTTTGATTGGCGGAATCTTAGAGCTCCAGCCAATCACGCGTCACTGCACGTCAACACAGCTCGATGATTGGCGGAATGTTGGAAAGCGAGGTGTCTCCTATCCTATTTTAGTATTCCGAAACAGAATTTGATTTGTATAAATATGAATGCCATTCGCACATGAAAAACGCGCTTCGATGTTATACCGGCGCGGTGCAAAGACTAGTTTGCATAATCGACAGTCTGTTTTGCACCCTTAGCCGTGATTTTTCGTGTTAAAACGCTTTAGCAGAGACCTTTCCTCTTCAAAGCCGGGCTTTAGCGTTTAGTTCCACCCCATTAACCTGCCCCTGCAAATTCGACAAAATGCAATGTAAACCCCGCAAGCTTTCGTATCGACCCAGTAATCGGTCGGAACCGTTCCGTCTTCACCTTGCTCAACTGCCGGTGCACGAACGCGAGCGACGGTACTATCCTCGTGCTCTCCATGCCGCAGGACCAGCGCGCAAGCCTTCGTGACGACTCAGTTCCTGGTGGGGGGTGCCCAAGGTGAAGACGGCGCGGTTCCGACCGATTTGGCGCTCAATCGGCCATTACTGGAACAACGTGTCGCCTGCGACACCACGAACGCGAGCGACGGTACTATCCTCGTGCTCTCCATGCCGCAGGAGCCAGCGCAAGCCTTCGTGACGACTCAGTTCCTGGTGGGGGGGTCAAGGTGAAGACGGCGCGGTTCCGACCGATTTGGCGCTCCAATCGGCCATTACTGGAACAACGTGTCGCCTGCGACGCCACGAACGCGGTGACGGTACTATCCTCGTGCTCTCCATGCCGCAGGAGCCAGCGCGCAAGCCTTCGTGACGACTCAGTTCCTGGTGGGGGGTGCTCAAGGTGAAGACGGCGCGGTTCCGACCGATTTGGCGCTCCAATCGGCCATTACTGGAACAACGTGTCGCCTGCGACGCCACGAACGCGAGCGACGGTACTATCCTCGTGCTCTCCATGCCGCAGGAGCCAGCGAGCAAGCCTTCGTGACGACTCAGTTCCTGGTGGGGAGTGCTCAAGGTGAAGACGGCGCGGTTCCGACCGATTTGGCGCTCCAATCGGCCATTACTGGAACAACATGCCGCCTGCGACGCCACGAACGCGAGCGACGGTACTATCCTCGTGCTCTCCATGCCGCAGGAGCCAGCGCGCAAGCCTTCGTGACGACTCAGTTCCTGGTGGGGGTGCTCAAGGTGAAGACGGCGCGGTTCCGACCGATTTGGCGCTCCAATCGGCCATTACTGGAACAACATGCCGCCTGAGACGCCACGAACACTTGAGCGACGGTACTATCCTGGTGCTCTCCATGCCGCAGGAGCCAGCGCGCAAGCCTTCGTGACGACTCAGTTCCTGGTGGGGGGTGGTCAAGGTGAAGACGGCGCGGTTCCGACCGATTTGGCGCTCCAATCGGCCATTACTGGAACAACATGCCGCCTGAGACGCCACGAACGCGAGCGACGGTACTATCCTGGTGCTCTCCATGCCGCAGGAGCCAGCGCGCAAGCCTTCGTGACGACTCAAGCAATACGTTCCTGGTGGGGGTGCTCAAGGTGAAGACGGCGCGGTTCCGACCGATTTGGCGCTCCAATCGGCCATTACTGGAACAACATGCCGCCTGAGACGCCACGAACGCGAGCGACGGCAACCTATCCTCGTGCTCTCCATGCCGCAGGAGCCAGCGCGCAAGCTCTCGTGACGACTCAGTTCCTGTGGGGGTGCTCAAGGTGAAGACGGCGCGGTTCCGACCGATTTGGCGCTCCAATCGGCCATTACTGGAACAACATGCCGCCTGAGACGCCACGAACGCGAGCGACGGTACTATCCTCGTGCTCTCCACGCCGCAGGAGGCCAGCGCGCAAGTGTCTTCGTGACGACCAGTTCCTGGTGGGGGTGCTCAAGGTGAAGACGGCGCGGTTCCGACCGATTTGGCGCTCCAATCGGCCATTACTGGAACAACATGCCGCCTGAGACGCCACGAACGCGAGCGACGGCAACCTATCCTCGTGCTCTCCATGCCGCAGGAGCCAGCGCGCAAGCTCTCGTGACGACTCAGTTCCTGAGCAATACGTAACTGGAACGAAGTACAA
>JAPDHH010000067.1:0-19213 GCA_032158285.1 Phytophthora sansomeana | reverse complement strand
AAATCATGCTTCGTTCAGTTACGTATTGCTATGGCGCCAGTTCGTCACCGTTCCGTCAGACCAGCACGGTGTCGCTATCTCCGTCAATATTAAGGCTACGGACCTGTAATTTCGGCAAACCGATACAACCTGACATGGTGAACAGGATGCGCATGGCCAATGACGCCAGTTCGTCACCGTTCCGTCAGACCAGCACGGTGGCGCTATCTCCGTCAATATTAAGGCTACGGACCTGTAATTTCGGCAAACCTATACAAAAAGACATGGTGAACAGAATGCGCATGGCCAATGACGCCAGTTGTACTTCGTTCAGTTACGTATTGCTATCTCCGTCAATATTAAGGCTACGGACCTGTAATTTCGGCAAACCGATACAACCTGACATGGTGAACAGGATGCGCTGGCCAATGACGCCAGTTTGTCACCGTTCCGTCAGACCGGCACGGTGTCACTATCTCCGTCAATATTAAGGCTACGGACCTGTAATTTCGGCAAATCTATACAACCTGACATGCCGAACAGGATGCGCACGGCCAATGGCGCCAGTTCGTCACCGTTCCGTCAGACCAGCACGGTGTCGCTATCTCCGTCAATATTAAGGCTACGGACCTGTAATTTCGGCAAACCGATACAACCTGACATGGTGAACAGGATGCGCATGGCCAATGACGCCAGTTGTACTTCGTTCAGTTACGTATTGCTATCTCCGTCAATATTAAGGCTACGGACCTGTAATTTCGGCAAACCGATACAACCTGACATGGTGAACAGGATGCGCTGGCCAATGACGCCAGTTTGTCACCGTTCCGTCAGACCGGCACGGTGCACTATCTCCGTCAATATTAAGGCTACGGACCTGTAATTTCGGCAAATCTATACAACCTGACATGCCGAACAGGATGCGCACGGCCAATGGCGCCAGTTCGTCACCGTTCCGTCAGACCAGCACGGTGGCGCTATCTCCGTCAATATTAAGGCTACGGACCTGTAATTTCGGCAAACCAGATACAACCTGACAGTTCGTGGTGAACACGGTGGGATGCGCATGCAAATCTATATACAACCAATGACGCCAGTGACGCCAGTTGTCACCGTTCCGTCAGACCAACCTGGTGGTGTCAGACTATCTACAACCTGACGTCAGGATATGGACAATGGCGCCAAGGCTACGTGGCGCCTGTAATTTACGGACCGATACAACCTGACATGGTGAACAGGATGCGCATGGCCAATGGCGCCAGTTTGTCACGTTCGATAGAACAGCACGGTGTCACTATCTCCGTCAATATTAAGGCTACGGACCTGTAATTTTCGGCAAATCGATATACAACCAGACATGGTGAACAGAATGCGCATGCAAACCGATACAGCCTGCCAATGACGCCAGTTCGTCGTTCCGTCAGACCAGCGGACCTGTAACGGCAAACCTATAGCAGGATGCGCATGGCCTAGTTTGTCGTTCCGTCGGTGTCACTATCTCCGTCAATATTAATATTAATTTCGGCAAAGATACAACCAGCTACGAATGCGCTGCCAATGACGCCAACCGTTTCAGACCAGCACGGTGGCACTATCTCCGCAATATTAAGGCTACGGACCCGGATACAATGCCCAGGATGCATACGGACATCGTCACCGGTGAACAGGATGCTACGCTGTAATTTGCAAACCGCAGACATGGTGAACAGGATGCGCATGGCCAAGCGCCAGTTCGTCACCGTTCCGTCAGACCAGCACGGTGGCGCTATCTCCACGTAATATTAAGGCTACGGACCTGTAATTTCGGCAAACCGATACAAAAAGACATGGTGAACAGGATGCGCATGACCAACAATGACGCCAGTTTGTCACCGTCAGACCAGCACGGTGGCGCTATCTCCGTCAATATTAAGGCTACGGACCTGTAATGTAATTTCGGCAAACCTATACAACCTGATGACGCCAGTTTGTGGTGAACACGGTGTCACTATCTCCGATGCGCATGCAAATCTATACAACCAGCATGTTGAACAATGGCCAATGACGCCACTTCGTTCAATTTACGTATTGCTGCACGGTGGCGCTATCTCCGTCAATATTAAGGCTACGGACCTGTAATTTCGGCAAACCGATACAACCTGACATGGTGAACAGGATGCGCATGGCCAATGACGCCAGTTCGTCACCGTTCCGTCAGACCAGCGGTGGCACTATCTCCGTCAATATTAAGGCTACGGACCTGTAATTTCGGCAAACCGATACAACCTGACATGGTGAACAGGATGCGCATGACCAATGACGCCAGTTTGTCACCGTTCCGTCAGACCAGCACGGTGGCGCTATCTCCGTCAATATTAAGGCTACGGACCTGTAATTTCGGCAAACCGATACAACCAGACATGGTGAACGGGATGCGCATGGCCAATGACGCCAGTTCGTCACCGTTTTCAGACCAGCACGGTGGCGCTATCTCCGTCAATATTAAGGCTACGGACCTGTTTCGGCAAATCTATACAACCAGACATGGTGAACAGAATGCGCATGGCCAATGACGCCAGTTCGTCACCGTTCCGTCAGACCAGCACGGTGTCGCTATCTCCGTCAATATTAAGGCTACGGACCTGTAATTTCGGCAAACCGATACAACCTGACATGGTGAACAGGACGCGCATGGACAAATGCAGGTCGACCATTCATCCGTCAGACCAGCACTATCTCCGTCAATATTAAGGCTACGGACCTGTAATTTTTAACCTGACATGGTGAACAGGATGCGCATGGCCAATGACGCCAGTTTCGTCACCGTTCCGTCAGACCAGCACGGTGGCACTATCTCCGTCAATATTAAGGCTACGGACCTGTAATTTCGGCAAACCGATACAACCAGACATGGTGAACAGAATGCGCATGGCCAATGACGCCAGTTCGTCACCGTTTCCGTCAGACCAGCACGGTGGCGCTATCTCCGTCAATATTAAGGCTACGGACCTGTAATTTCGGCAAATCTATACAACCTGACATGGTGAACAGGATGCGCATGGCCAATGGCGCCAGTTCGTCACCGTTCCGTCAGACCAGCACGGTGTCACTATCTCCGTCAATATTAAGGCTACGGACCTGTAATTTCGGCAAACCGATACAACCTGACATGGTGAACAGGATGCGCATGGCCAATGACGCCAGTTCGTCACCGTTCCGTCAGACCAGCACGGTGGCACTATCTCCGTCAATATTAAGGCTACGGACCTGTAATTTCGGCAAACCGATACAACCAGACATGGTGAACAGAATGCGCATGGCCAATGACGCCAGTTCGTCACCGTTCCGTCAGACCAGCACGGTGGCACTATCTCCGTCAATATTAAGGCTACGGACCTGTAATTTCGGCAAACCGATACAACCTGACATGGTGAACAGGATGCGCATGGCCAATGACGCCAGTTCGTCACCGTTCCGTCAGACCAGCACGGTGGCGCTATCTCCGTCAATATTAAGGCTACGGACCTGTAATTTCGGCAAACCTATACAAGACATGGTGAACAGGATGCGCATGGCCAATGACGCCAGTTTCGTCACCGTTCCGTCAGACCAGCACGGTGTCACTATCTCCGTCAATATTAAGGCTACGGACCTGTAATTTCGGCAAACCGATACAACCAGACATGGTGAACAGAATGCGCATGGCCAATGCGCCAGTTCGTCACCGTTCCGTCAGACCATGGCGCACGGTGACCTGACTATCTCCGTCAATGAATATTAAGGCTAAAGACGGACCTGTAATTTCGGCAAACCGATACAACCTGACATGGTGAACAGGATGCGCATGGCCAATGGCGCCAGTTCGTCACCGTTCCGTCAGACCAGCACGGTGGCGCTATCTCCGTCAATATTAAGGCTACGGACCTGTAATTTCGGCAAACCTATACAACCTGACATGGTGAACAGGATGCGCATGGCCAATGACGCCAGTTCGTCACCGTTCCGTCAGACCAGCACGGTGGCGCTATCTCCGTCAATATTAAGGCTACGGACCTGTAATTTCGGCAAACCGATACAACCTGACATGGTGAACAGGATGCGCATGGCCAATGACGCCAGTTTGTCACCGTTCCGTCAGACCAGCACGGTGGCACTATCTCCGTCAATATTAAGGCTACGGACCTGTAATTTCGGCAAATCTATACAACCTGACATGGTGAACAGAATGCGCATGGCCAATGATGGCGCCAGTTCGTCACCGTTCCGTCAGACCAGCACGGTGTCGCTATCTCCGTCAATATTAAGGCTACGGACCTGTAATTTCGGCAAATCTATACAACCAGACATGGTGAACAGGATGCGCATGGCCAATGACGCCAGTTCGTCACCGTTCCGTCAGACCAGCACGGTGGCGTCACTATCTCCGTCAATATTAAGGCTACGGCCTGTAATTTCGCCTACAACCTGACATGGTGAACAGGATGCGCATGGCCAATGGCGCCAGTTCGTCACCGTTCCGTCAGACCAGCACGGTGGACTATCTCCGTCAATATTAAGGCTACGGACCTGTAATTTCGGCAAATCTATACAACCAGACATGGTGAACAGAATGCGCATGGCCAATCCCAGCTATCTCCGTCAATATTAAGGCTACGGACCTGTAATTTCGGCAAACCGCAAATCTATACAACCTGACATGGTGAACAGGATGCGCATGGCCAATGACGCCAGTTCGTCACCGTTCCGTCAGACCAGCACGGTGGCGCTATCTCCGTCAATATTAAGGCTACGGACCTGTAATTTCGGCAAATCTATACAACCTGACATGGTGAACAGGATGCGCATGGCCAATGACGCCAGTTCGTCACCGTTCCGTCAGACCAGCACGGTGTCGCTATCTCCGTCAATATTAAGGCTACGGACCTGTAATTTCGGCAAATCTATACAACCAGACATGGTGAACAGAATGCGCATGGCCAATGACGCCAGTTCGTCACCGTTCCGTCAGACCAGCACGGTGGCGCTATCTCCGTCAATATTAAGGCTACGGACCTGTAATTTCGGCAAACCTACAACATGGCCAATGGCGCCAGTTCGTCACCGTTCCGTCAGACCAGCACGTGTGCTATCTCCGTCAATATTAAGGCTACGGACCTGTCGGAACAGGATGCGCATGGCCATGATGGCGCCAGTTCGTCACCGTTCCGTCAGACCAGCACGGTGTCGACTATCTCCGTCAATATTAAGGCTACGGACCTGTAATTTCGGCAAATCTACGGATACAACCTGACATGGTGAACAGATGCGCATGGCCAATGACGCCAGTTCGTCACCGTTCCGTCAGACCAGCACGGTGGCGCTATCTCCGTCAATATTAAGGCTACGGACCTGTAATTTCGGCAAATCTATACAACCAGACATGGTGAACAGGATGCGCATGGCCAATGACGCCAGTTCGTCACCGTTCCGTCAGACCAGCACGGTGGCGCTATCTCCGTCAATATTAAGGCTACGGACCTGTAATTTCGGCAAACCGATACAACCTGACATGGTGAACAGGATGCGCATGGCCAATGGCGCCAGTTCGTCACCGTTCCGTCAGACCAGCACGGTGTGACTATCTCCGTCAATATTAAGGCTACGGACCTGTAATTTCGGCAAATCTATACAACCAGACATGGTGAACAGAATGCGCATGGCCAATGGCGCCAGTTCGTCACCGTTCCGTCAGACCAGCACGGTGGCGCTATCTCCGTCAATATTAAGGCTACGGACCTGTAATTTCGGCAAATCTATACAACCAGACATGGTGAACAGGATGCGCATGGCCAATGACGCCAGTTCGTCACCGTTCCGTCAGACCAGCACGGTGGCGCTATCTCCGTCAATATTAAGGCTACGGACCTGTAATTTCGGCAAACCGATACAACCAGACATGGTGAACAGGATGCGCATGGCCAATGACGCCAGTTCGTCACCGTTCCGTCAGACCAGCACGGTGGCGCTATCTCCGTCAATATTAAGGCTACGGACCTGTAATTTCGGCAAACCTATACAACCTGACATGGTGAACAGGATGCGCATGGCCAATGACGCCAGTTCGTCACCGTTCCGTCAGACCAGCACGGTGGCGCTATCTCCGTCAATATTAAGGCTACGGACCTGTAATTTCGGCAAATCTATACAACCAGACATGGTGAACAGAATGCGCATGGCCAATGACGCCAGTTCGTCACCGTTCCGTCAGACCAGCACGGTGTCACTATCTCCGTCAATATTAAGGCTACGGACCTGTAATTTCGGCAAATCTATACAACCAGACATGGTGAACAGAATGCGCATGGCCAATGACGCCAGTTCGTCACCGTTCCGTCAGACCAGCACGGTGGCGCTATCTCCGTCAATATTAAGGCTACGGACCTGTAATTTCGGCAAACCTATACAACCTGACATGGTGAACAGAATGCGCATGGCCAATGACGCCAGTTCGTCACCGTTCCGTCAGACCAGCACGGTGTCACTATCTCCGTCAATATTAAGGCTACGGACCTGTAATTTCGGCAAATCTATACAACCAGACATGGTGAACAGAATGCGCATGGCCAATGACGCCAGTTCGTCACCGTTCCGTCAGACCAGCACGGTGGCGCTATCTCCGTCAATATTAAGGCTACGGACCTGTAATTTCGGCAAATCTATACAACCAGACATGGTGAACAGGATGCGCATGGCCAATGACGCCAGTTCGTCACCGTTCCGTCAGACCAGCACGGTGGCGCTATCTCCGTCAATATTAAGGCTACGGACCTGTAATTTCGGCAAATCTATACAACCAGACATGGTGAACAGAATGCGCATGGCCAATGACGCCAGTTCGTCACCGTTCCGTCAGACCAGCACGGTGTCGCTATCTCCGTCAATATTAAGGCTACGGACCTGTAATTTCGGCAAACCTATACAACCAGACATGGTGAACAGGATGCGCATGGCCAATGACGCCATGACCGTTCCGTCGCCAGTTCAATATTAAGGTCACTGTAATTTCGTTCCGTCAGACCAGCACGGTGGCGCTATCTCCGTCAATATTAAGGCTACGGACCTGTAATTTCGGCAAACCGATACAACCTGACATGGTGAACAGGATGCGCATGGCCAATGACGCCAGTTCGTCACCGTTCCGTCAGACCAGCACGGTGTCGCTATCTCCGTCAATATTAAGGCTACGGACCTGTAATTTCGGCAAATCTATACAACCAGACATGGTGAACAGGATGCGCATGGCCAACCGTTCCGTGACGGTGCCATCTCCGTTTGTCACCGTTCCGTCAGACCAGCACGGTAGCACTATCTCCGTCAATATTAAGGCTACGGACCTGTAATTTCGGCAAATCTATACAACCAGACATGGTGAACAGGATGCGCATGGCCAATGCGCCAGTTCGTCACCGTTCCGTCAGACCAGCACGGTGTCGCTATCTCCGTCAATATTAAGGCTACGGACCTGTAATTTCGGCAAATCTATACAACCTGACATGGTGAACAGGATGCGCATGGCCAATGACGCCAGTTCGTCACCGTTCCGTCAGACCAGCACGGTGTCGCTATCTCCGTCAATATTAAGGCTACGGACCTGTAATTTCGGCAAACCTATACAACCAGACATGGTGAACAGGATGCGCATGGCCAATGACGCCAGTTCGTCACCGTTCCGTCAGACCAGCACGGTGGACTATCTCCGTCAATATTAAGGCTACGGACCTGTAATTTCGGCAAATCTATACAACCAGACATGGTGAACAGAATGCGCATGGCCAATGACGCCAGTTCGTCACCGTTCCGTCAGACCAGCACGGTGGCGCTATCTCCGTCAATATTAAGGCTACGGACCTGTAATTTCGGCAAATCTATACAACCAGACATGGTGAACAGGATGCGCATGGCCAATGACGCCAGTTCGTCACCGTTCCGTCAGACCAGCACGGTGGCGCTATCTCCGTCAATATTTAAGGCTACGGACCTGTAATTTCGGCAAATCTATACAACCAGACATGGTGAACAGGATGCGCATGGCCAATGACGCCAGTTCGTCACCGTTCCGTCAGACCAGCACGGTGGCGCTATCTCCGTCAATATTAAGGCTACGGACCTGTAATTTCGGCAAATCTATACAACCAGACATGGTGAACAGATGCGCATGGCCAATGACGCCAGTTCGTCACCGTTCCGTCAGACCAGCACGGTGTCGCTATCTCCGTCAATATTAAGGCTACGGACCTGTAATTTCGGCAAATCTATACAACCTGACATGGTGAACAGGATGCGCATGGCCAATGACGCCAGTTCGTCACCGTTCCGTCAGACCAGCACGGTGTCGCTATCTCCGTCAATATTAAGGCTACGGACCTGTAATTTCGGCAAACCGATACAACCTGACATGGTGAACAGGATGCGCATGGCCAATGACGCCAGTTCGTCACCGTTCCGTCAGACCAGCACGGTGTCGCTATCTCCGTCAATATTAAGGCTACGGACCTGTAATTTCGGCAAATCTAGCCACAACCAGACATGGTGAACAGAATGCGCATGGCCAATGACGCCAGTTTGTCACCGTTCCGTCAGACCAGCACGGTGGCGCTATCTCCGTCAATATTAAGGCTACGGACCTGTAATTTCGGCAAACCGATACAACCAGACATGGTGAACAGGATGCGCATGGCCAATGGTGCCAGTTCGTCACCGTTCCGTCAGACCAGCACGGTGGCGCTATCTCCGTCAATATTAAGGCTACGGACCTGTGGCCAATTTCGTTCCGCAAACGGACCTATACAACCAGACATGGTGAACAGGATGCGCATGGCCAATGACGCCAGTTCGTCACCGTTCCGTCAGACCAGCACGGTGTCGCTATCTCCGTCAATATTAAGGCTACGGACCTGTAATTTCGGCAAACCTATACAACCAGACATGGTGAACAGAATGCGCATGGCCAATGACGCCAGTTCGTCACCGTTTCCGTCAGACCAGCACGGTGGCGCTATCTCCGTCAATATTAAGGCTACGGACCTGTAATTTCGGCAAATCTATACAACCAGACATGGTGAACAGAATGCGCATGGCCAATGACGCCAGTTCGTCACCGAATTTCGTCAGACCAGCACGGTGTCGCTATCTCCGTCAATATTAAGGCTACGGACCTGTAATTTTCGGCAAACCGATACAACCAGACATGGTGAACAGGATGCGCATGGCCAATGACGCCAGTTCGTCACCGTTCCGTCAGACCAGCACGGTGTCGCTATCTCCGTCAATATTAAGGCTACGGACCTGTAATTTCGGCAAAACCTATACAACCTGACATGGTGAACAGGATGCGCATGGCCAATGACGCCAGTTCGTCACCGTTCCGTCAGACCAGCACGGTGTCACTATCTCCGTCAATATTAAGGCTACGGACCTGTAATTTCGGCAAAATCTATACAACCAGACATGGTGAACAGGATGCGCATGGCCAATGACGCCAGTTCGTCACCGTTCCGTCAGACCAGCACGGTGTCACTATCTCCGTCAATATTAAGGCTACGGACCTGTAATTTCGGCAAACCGCAAATCTATACAGCCAGACATGGTTGAACAGGATGCGCATGGCCAATGACGCCAGTTTGTCACCGTTTTCGTCAGACCAGCACGATGGTGCTATCTCCGTCAATATTAAGGCTACGGACCTGTAATTTTGGCAAACCGATACAACCAGACATGGTGAACAGGATGCGCATGGCCAATGACGCCAGTTCGTCACCGTTCCGTCAGACCAGCACGATGGCACTATCTCCGTCAATATTAAGGCTACGGACCTGTAATTTCGGCAAAACCTATACAACCTGACATGGTGAACAGGATGCGCATGGCCAATGACGCCAGTTCGTCACCGTTCCGTCAGACCAGCACGGTGTCGCTATCTCCGTCAATATTAAGGCTACGGACCTGTAATTTCGGCAAAAAACCTATACAACCTGACATGGCGAACAGGATGCGCATGGCCAATGACGCCAGTTCGTCACCGTTCCGTCAGACCAGCACGGTGTCACTATCTCCGTCAATATTAAGGCTACGGACCTGTAATTTCGGCAAATCTATACAACCAGACATGGTGAACAGAATGCGCATGGCCAATGACGCCAGTTTGTCACCGTTTCGTCAGACCAGCACGATGGTGCTATCTCCGTCAATATTAAGGCTACGGACCTGTAATTTCGGCAAATCGATACAACCAGACATGGTGAACAGGATGCGCATGGCCAATGACGCCAGTTCGTCACCGTTCCGTCAGACCAGCACGATGGCGCTATCTCCGTCAATATTAAGGCTACGGACCTGTAATTTCAGCAAACCGATACAACCTGACATGGTGAACAGGATGCGCATGGCCAATGACGCCAGTTCGTCACCGTTCCGTCAGACCAGCACGGTGTCGCTATCTCCGTCAATTTCGGCAAATCTATACAACCTGACATGGTGGTGACGCCAACCGTTCCGTCAGACCAGCACGGTGGCGCTATATCCGGCTACGGACCTGTAACCGTTTCGTCAGACCAGCACGCGCTATCTCCGTCAATATTGGGGCTACGGACCTGTAATTTCGGCAAACCGATACAACCAGACATGGTGAACAGGATGCGCATGGCCAATGACGCCAGTTCGTCACCGTTCCGTCAGACCAGCACGGTCTATCTCCGTCAATATTAAGGCTCCGCAAAACCGATACAACCAGACATGGTGAACAGGATGCGCATGGCCAATGACGCCAGTTCGTCACCGTTCCGTACGGTGGCGCTATCTCCGTCAATACTTTCGCTACGGACCTGTAATTTCGGCAAATCTATACAACCTGACATGGTGAACAGGATGCGCATGGCCAATGACGCCAGTTCGTCACCGTTCGTCAGACCAGCACGGTGGTCTCCGTCAATATTAAGGCTCTGTAATTTCGGCCTGACATGGTGAACAGAATGCGCATGGCCAATGACGCAGTTCGTCACCGTTCCGTCAGACCAGCACGGGCGCTATCTCCGTCAATATTAAGGCTACGGACCTGTAATTTCGGCAAATCTATACAACCAGACATGGTGAACAGGATGCGCATGGCCAATGACGCCAGTTCGTCACCGTTCCGTCAGACCAGCACGGTGGCTATCTCCGTCAATATTAAGGCTACGGACCTGTAATTTCGGCAAAACCTATACAACCTGACATGGTGAACAGGATGCGCATGGCCAATGACGCCAGTTCGTCACCGTTCCGTCAGACCAGCACGGTGTCGCTATCTCCGTCAATATTAAGGACGACCTGTAATTTCAGTTTATACAACCTGTAATTTGCAAAACCTATACAACATGGTGAACAGGATGCGCATGGCCAATGGCCGGTTCGATGGTGTCGCTATCTCCGTCAATATTAAGGCTACGGACCTGTAATTTCGGCAAAACCGATACAACCTGACATGGCGAACAGGATGCGCATGGCCAATGACGCCAGTTCGTCACCGTTCCGTCAGACCAGCACGATGTCACTATCTCCGTCAATATTAAGGCTACGGACCTGTAATTTCGGCAAATCTATACAACCAGACATGGTGAACAGAATGCGCATGGCCAATGACGCCAGTTTGTCACCGTTTCGTCAGACCCACGATGGTGCTATCTCCGTCAATATTAAGGCTACGGACCTGTAATTTTGGCAAACCGATACAGCCATGCCGAACAGGATGCGCATGGCCAATGACGCCAGTTCGTCACCGTTCCGTCAGACCAACGATGGCACTATCTCCGTCAATATTAAGGCTACGGACCTGTCGGCAAACCAGTTTTGGTGAACAGGATGCGCATGGCCAATGTTCGCGCGTACAGATACGAATCTCCGTCAATATTAAGGCTACGGACCTGTAATTTCGGCAAACCGATACAACCAGACATGGTGAACAGGATGCGCATGGCCAATGACGCCAGTTTGTCACCGTTCCGTCAGACCAGCACGATGGTGCTATCTCCGTCAATATTAAGGCTACGGACCTGTAATTTCGGCAAACCTATACAACCAGACATGGTGAACAGGATGCGCATGGCCAATGACGCCAGTTCGTCACCGTTTCCGTCAGACCAGCACAGTGGCACTATCTCCGTCAATATTAAGGCTACGGACCTGTAATTTCGGCAAATCTATACAACCAGACATGGTGAACAGGATGCGCATGGCCAATGACGCCAGTTCGTCACCGTTCCGTCAGACCAGCACGGTGGCGCTATCTCCGTCAATATTAAGGCTACGGACCTGTAATTTCGGCAAACCGATACAACCAGACATGGTGAACAGAATGCGCATGGCCAATGACGCCAGTTCGTCACCGTTCCGTCAGACCAGCACGGTGGCGCTATCTCCGTCAATATTAAGGCTACGGACCTGTAATTTCGGCAAACCGATACAACCAGACATGGTGAACAGATGCGCATGGCCAATGACGCCAGTTCGTCACCGTTCCGTCAGACCAGCACGATGGCGCTATCTCCGTCAATATTAAGGCTACGGACCTGTAATTTCGGCAAACCTATACAACCAGACATGGTGAACAGGATGCGCATGGCCAATGACGCCAGTTCGTCACCGTTTCGTCAGACCAGCACGGTGTCACTATCTCCGTCAATATTAAGGCTACGGACCTGTAATTTCGGCAAAACCTATACAACCTGACATGGTGAACAGGATGCGCATGGCCAATGACGCCAGTTCGTCACCGTTTCCGTCAGACCAGCACCAGTGTCACTATCTCCGTCAATATTAAGGCTACGGACCTGTAATTTCGGCAAATCTATACAACCAGACATGGTGAACAGGATGCGCATGGCCAATGACGCCAGTTCGTCACCGTTTCGTCAGACCAGCACGGTGGCGCTATCTCCGTCAATATTAAGGCTACGGACCTGTAATTTCGGCAAACCGATACAACCTGACATGGTGAACAGGATGCGCATGGCCAATGACGCCAGTTCGTCACCGTTCCGTCAGACCAGCACGATGGCGCTATCTCCGTCAATATTAAGGCTACGGACCTGTAATTTCGGCAAACCTATACAACCAGACATGGTGAACAGGATGCGCATGGCCAATGACGCCAGTTCGTCACCGTTTCGTCAGACCAGCACGGTGTCGCTATCTCCGTCAATATTAAGGCTACGGACCTGTAATTTCGGCAAAATCTATACAACCAGACATGGTGAACAGGAATGCGCATGGCCAATGACGCCAGTTCGTCACCGTTTCCGTCAGACCAGCACGGTGGCGCTATCTCCGTCAATATTAAGGCTACGGACCTGTAATTTCGGCAAACCGATACAAAAAGACATGGTGAACAGGATGCGCATGGCCAATGACGCCAAGTTCGTCACCGTTTCGTCAGACCAGCACGGTGGCGCTATCTCCGTCAATATTAAGGCTACGGACCTGTAATTTCGGCAAATCTATACAACCAGACATGGTGAACAGGATGCGCATGGCCAATGACGCCAAGTTCGTCACCGTTTCGTCAGACCAGCACGGTGGCGCTATCTCCGTCAATATTAAGGCTACGGACCTGTAATTTCGGCAAACCGATACAACCAGACATGCCGAACACGATGCGCATGGCCAATGACGCCAGTTTCGTCACCGTTCCGTCAGACCAGCACGGTGCTATCTCCGTCAATATTAAGGCTACGGACCTGTAATTTCGGCAAACCTATACAACCAGACATGGTGAACAGAATGCGCATGGCCAATGACGCCAGTTCGTCACCGTTTCGTCAGACCAACACGGTGGCGCTATCTCCGTCAATATTAAGGCTACGGACCTGTAATTTCGGCAAACTGATACAACCAGACATGCCGAACGATGCCTTTGCATGGCCAATGACGCCAGTTCGTCACCGTTCCGTCAGACCAGCACGGTGGCTATCTCCGCTATAAGGCTACGGACCGTAATTTCGGCACCGATACAACCAGACATGGTGAACAGAATGCGCAGGCTACGTTCGACCGTTTGTCAGACCAGCACGGTGGCGCTATTCCGTCAATATTAAGGCTACACCTGTAATTTCGGCAAACTGATACAACCAGACATGCCGAACACATGGTGCCAAACGCCAGTTCGTCACCGTTCCGTGCGCACGGTGGCGCTATCTCCGCAATATTAAGGCACGGACCTGTAATGCAAACGCAAAAAGACAGTGAACAGAATGCGCATGGCCAATGATGCCGTTTCACCGTTTCGTCAGACCAGCACGGTGTCACTATCTCCGTCTATAAGGCTACGGACCTGTAATTTCGCAAATCTATACAACCAATGGTGAACAGGATGCGCATGGCCAAAGCCAATTCGCTACCGTTTCGTCAGACCACCTGGCGTATCTCCATTTCAGTAAGGCTACACCTGTAATTTCGGCAAACCGATACAACCAGACATGGTACAGAATGCGCATGGCCAGACGCCAGTTCGTCACCGTTTCGTGACCAACGGTGGCGCATCTCCGTCAATATTAAGGCTGACATAGCATCGGCAAACCGATACAACCTGCATGGTGAACAGGATGCGCATGGCCAGCCAACGCCAGTTCGTCACCGTTTCGTCAGACCAGCACGGTGGCGCTATCTCCGTCAATATTAAGGCTACGGATTAATTTCGGCAAATGATACAACCAGACATGGTGAACAGACCTGCCAATGACGCCAGTTCGTCACCGTTTTCAGACCAGCACGGTCGCTATCTCCGCAATATTAAGGCTACGGACCTGTAATTTCGGCAAACTGTAAAAGACATGGTGAACAGAATGCGCATGGCCAATGACGCCAGTTTGTCACCGTTTCGTCAGACCAGCACGGTGTCACTATCTCCGTCAATATTAAGGCTACGGACCTGTAATTTCGGCAAATCTATACAACCAGACATGGTGAACAGGATGCGCATGGCCAATGACGCCAATTCGTCACCGTTTCGTCAGACCAGCACGGTGGCGCTATCTCCGTCAATATTAAGGCTACGGACCTGTAATTTCGGCAAACCGATACAACCAGACATGGTGAACAGAATGCGCATGGCCAATGACGCCAGTTCGTCACCGTTTCGTCAGACCAGCACGGTGGCGCTATCTCCGTCAATATTAAGGCTACGGACCTGTAATTTCGGCAAACCGATACAACCAGACATGCCGAACACGATGCGCATGGCCAATACGGCGCAGGATTTGTGCTGGTGCGCTTCATCGATGACACGGTGTCACTATCTCCGTCAATATTAAGGTCACTGTAATTTCGCAAATCTTACAACCAGACATGGTGAACAGGATGCGATGGCCAATGAGCACGTCACCGTGTCAGACCAGCACGGTGGCGCTATCTCCGTCAATATTAAGGCTACGGACCTGTAATCGGTAAACCGATACAACCAGACATGGGCAATGCGCATGGCCTGACGCCAGTTCGTACCGTTTCGTCAACCACGTTGGCGATCTCCGTCAATATTAAGGCTACGGACCTGTAATTTCGGCAAACCGATACAACCAACATGCCGAACAATGCGCATGGCCAATGACGCCAGTTCGTCACCGTTCCGTCAGACCAGCACGGTGGCACTATCTCATCAATATTAGGCTAGGCTATTTCGGCAAATCTATACACAGACGTGGTGAACCAGTGCGCACGCCAGCCAATGACGCCAGTTCGGCAGTTCCGTCAATTGGCCTGGCGCATATCTGCGTCAAAAAGACATGGTCAGCAAGCCTATACAAAAACGTGAGAATGCGCATGGCCAATGACGCCAGTTCGTCACCGTTTCGTCAGACCAGCACGGTGGCGCTATCTCCGTCAATATTAAGGCTACGGACCTGTAATTTCGGCAAACTGAACGATACAACCTGAAATGGTGAACAGGATGCGCATGGCCAATGACGCCAGTTCATCACCGTTCCGTCAGACCAGCACGATGTCGCTATCTCCGTCAATATTAAGGCTACGGACCTGTAATTTCGGCAAACCGATACAACCTGACATGGTGAACAGGATGCGCATGGCCAATGACGCCAGTTCGTCACCGTTCCGTCAGACCAGCACGGTGGCACTATCTCCGTCAATATTAAGGCTACGGACCTGTAATTTCGGCAAACCGATACAACCAGACATGCCGAACACGATGCGCATGGCCAATGACGCCAGTTCGTCACCGTTCCGTCAGACCAGCACGATGGCGCTCTCTCCGTCAATATTAAGGCTACGGACCTGTAATTTCGGCAAATCTATACAACCTGACATGGTGAACAGGATGCGCATGGCCAATGACGCCAGTTCGTCACCGTTCCGTCAGACCAGCACGATGGCACTATCTCCGTCAATATTAAGGCTACGGACCTGTAATTTCGGCAAAACCTATACAACCAGACATGGTGAACACGATGCGCATGGCCAATGACGCCAGTTCGTCACCGTTCCGTCAGACCAGCACGGTGGCGCTATCTCCGTCAATATTAAGGCTACGGACTGTAATTTCGGCAAACCGATACAACCTGACATGGTGAACAGGATGCGCATGGCCAATGACGCCAGTTCGTCACCGTTCCGTCAGACCAGCACGGTGGCACTATCTCCGTCAATATTAAGGCTACGGACCTGTAATTTCGGCAAACCGATACAACCAGACATGCCGAACACGATGCGCATGGCCAATGACGCCAGTTCGTCACCGTTCCGTCAGACCAGCACGGTGGCGCTATCTCCGTCAATATTAAGGCTACGGACCTGTAATTTCGGCAAATCTATACAACCTGACATGGTGAACAGGATGCGCATGGCCAATGACGCCAGTTCGTCACCGTTCCGTCAGACCAGCACGATGGCACTATCTCCGTCAATATTAAGGCTACGGACCTGTAATTTCGGCAAATCTATACAACCTGACATGGTGAACACGATGCGCATGGCCAATGACGCCAGTTCGTCACCGTTCCGTCAGACCAGCACGGTGTCGCTATCTCCGTCAATATTAAGGCTACGGACCTGTAATTTCGGCAAACCGATACAACCTGACATGGTGAACAGGATGCGCATGGCCAATGACGCCAGTTCGTCACCGTTCCGTCAGACCAGCACGGTGTCGCTCTCTCCGTCAATATTAAGGCTATGGACCTGTAATTTCGGCAAACCTATACAACCTGACATGGTGAACAGAATGCGCATGGCCAATGACGCCAGTTCGTCACCGTTTCGTCAGACCAGCACGATGGCACCATCTCCGTCAATATTAAGGCTACGGACCTGTAATTTCGGCAAATCTATGCAACCTGACATGGTGAACACGATGCGCATGGCCAATGACGCCAGTTCGTCACCGTTCCGTCAGACCAGCACGGTGGCGCTATCTCCGTCAATATTAAGGCTACGGACCTGTAATTTCGGCAAACCTATACAACCAGACATGGTGAACAGGATGCGCATGGCCAATGACGCCAGTTCGTCACCGTTCCGTCGAACCAACACGATGGCACTATCTCCGTCAATATTAAGGCTACGGACCTGTAATTTCGGCAAATCTATACAACCTGACATGGTGAACACGATGCGCATGGCCAATGACGCCAGTTCGTCACCGTTCCGTCAGACCAGCACGGTGTCGCTATCTCCGTCAATATTAAGGCTACGGACCTGTAATTTCGGCAAACCGATACAACCAGACATGGTGAACACGATGCGCATGGCCAATGACGCCAGTTCGTCACGTTCCGTCAGACCAGCACGGTGGCGCTATCTCCGTCAATATTAAGGCTACGGACTGTAATTTCAACAAACCTATACAACCAGACATGGTGAACAGAATGCGCATGGCCAATGACGCCAGTTCGTCACCGTTCCGTCAGACCAGCACGGTGGCACTATCTCCGTCAATATAAGGCTACGGACCTGTAATTTCGGCAAACCGATACAACCAGACATGCCGAACACGATGCGCATGGCCAATGACGCCAGTTCGTCACCGTTCCGTGAACCAGCCTGGTGTCGTTCTCTACGTCAATATTAAGGCTATGGACCTGTAATTTCGGCAAACCTATACAACCAGACATGGTGAACAGAATGCGCATGGCCAATGACGCCAGTTCGTCACCGTTCCGTCAGACCAGCACGATGTCACTATCTCCGTCAATATTAAGGCTACGGACCTGTAATTTCGGCAAACCGATACAACCAGACATGCCCAACAGGATGCGCATGGCCAATGACGCCAGTTCGTCACCGTTCCGTCAGACCAGCACGGTGGCACTATCTCCGTCAATATTAAGGCTACGGACCTGTAATTTCGGCAAACCGATACAACCAGACATGCCGAACACGATGCGCATGGCCAATGACGCCAGTTCGTCACCGTTCCGTCAGACCAGCACGGTGGCGCTATCTCCGTCAATATTAAGGCTACGGACCTGTAATTTCGGCAAACCGATACAACCTGAGACATGCCGAACAGGATGCGCATGGCCAATGACGCCAGTTCGTCACCGTTCCGTCAGACCAGCACGGTGGCACTATCTCCGTCAATATTAAGGCTACGGACCTGTAATTTCGGCAAATCTATACAACCTGACACATGGTAGAACAGGATGCGCATGGCCAATGACGCCAGTTCGTCACCGTTCCGTCAGACCAGCACGGTGGCGCTATCTCCGTCAATATTAAGGCTACGGACCTGTAATTTCGGCAAACCGATACAACCAGACATGCCGAACAGGATGCGCATGGCCAATGACGCCAGTTCGTCACCGTTCCGTCAGACCAGCACGATGGCGCTATCTCCGTCAATATTAAGGCTACGGACCTGCATATTCGCTTGACAATGCAACCTGACATGGTGAACAGGATGCGCATGGCCAATGACGCCAGTTCGTCACCGTTCCGTCAGACCAGCACGGTGGCGCTATCTCCGTCGTATTAAGGCTACGGACCTGTAATTTCGGCAAATCTATACAACCTGACATGGTGAACAGGATGCGCATGACCAATGACGCCAGTTCGTCACCGTTCCGTCAGACCAGCACGGTGTCGCTATCTCCGTCAATATTAAGGCTACGCACCTGTAATTTCGGCAAACCGATACAACCAGACATGCCGAACACGATGCGCATGGCCAATAGCGCCAGTTCGTCACCGTTCCGTCAGACCAGCACGGTGTCGCTATCTCCGTCAGCAATACGTA
>JAPDHH010000066.1:0-14391 GCA_032158285.1 Phytophthora sansomeana | reverse complement strand
GTGCTGGTGTGACGGAACGGTGACGAACTGACGTCATTGGCCATGCGCATCGTGATCGGCATGGCTTGTTGTGTAGGTTGCCGAAATGACAGATCCGTAGCCTCAATATTGACGGAGATAGCACCACCGTGCTGGTCTGACGGAACGGTGACGAACTGGCCATGCGCATCGTGTTCAGTATGGCTGGTTGCATAGGTTTGCCGAAATTACAGGTCCGTAGCCTCAATATTGACGGAGATAGCTCCACCGTGCTGGTTTGACGGAACGGTGACGAACGGGCGTCATTGGCCATGCGCATCGTGTTCGGCATGGCTAGTTGTGTAGGTTTGCCGAAATTACAGGTCCGTAGCCTTAATATTGATGGAGATAGCTCCACCGTGCTGGTGTGACGGAACGGTGACGAACGGGCGTCATTGGCCATGCGCATCGTGTTCGGCATGGCTTGCTGTATCAGTTTGCCGAAATGACAGGTCCGTAGCCTCAATATTGATGGAGATAGCGCCACCGTGCTGGTGTGACGGAACGGTGACGAACTGGCGTCATTGGCCATGCGCATCGTGTTCGGCATGGCTTGCTGTATCAGTTTGCCGAAATTACAGGTCCGTAGCCTCAATATTGATGGAGATAGCGAGACCGTGCTGGTTTGACGGAACGGTGACGAACTGGCGTCATTGGCAATGCGCATCGTGTTCGGCATGGCTTGTTGTATCAGTTTGCCGAAATTACAGGTCCGTAGCCTCAATATTGATGGAGATAGCGCCACCGTGCTGGTTTGACGGAACGGTGACGAACTGGCGTCATTGGCCATGCGCATCGTGTTCGGCATGGCTTGTTGTGTAGGTTTGCCGAAACGACAGGTCCGTAGCCTCAATATTGATGGAGATAGCGCCACCGTGCTGGTTTGACGGAACGGTGATTTAACTGGCGTCATTGGCCATGCGCATCGTGTTCGGCATGGCTTGTTGTATCAGTTTTGCCGAACAGACAGGTCCGTAGCCTCAATATTGACGGAGATAGCGCCACCGTGCTGGTGTGATGGATCGGTGACGAACTGGCGTCATTGGCCATGCGCATCGTGATCGGCATGGCTTGTTGTATCAGTTTGCCGAAATGACAGGTCCGTAGCCTCAATATTGATGGAGATAGCGCCACCGTGCTGGTTTGACGGAACGGCACGAACTGGCGTCATTGGCCATGTGCGCATCGTGTTCGGCATGGCTTGCTGTGTAGGTTTGCCGAAATGACAGGTCCGTAGCCTCAATATTGATGGAGATAGCGCCACCGTGCTGGTTTTTTGACGGAACGGTGACGAACTGGCGCTTTATTGGCCATGCGCATCGTGTTCGGCATGGCTTGTTGTGTAGGTTTGCCGAAATGACAGGATTTGTAGCCTCAATATTGACGGAGATAGCGCCACCGTGCTGGTGTGATGGATCGGTGACGAACTGGCGTCATTGGCCATGCGCATCGTGTTCGGCATGGCTTGTTGTATCAGTTTGCCGAAATGACAGGTCCGTAGCCTCAATATTGATGGAGATAGCGCCACCGTGCTGGTGTGATGGATCGGTGACGAACTGGCGTCATTGGCCATGCGCATCGTGATCGGCATGGCTTGTTGTATCAGTTTGCCGAAATGACAGGTCCGTAGCCTCAATATTGATGGAGATAGCGCCACCGTGCTGGTTTGACGGAACGGTGACGAACTGGCGTCATTGGCCATGCGCATCGTGATCGGCATGGCTTGTTGTATCAGTTTGCCGAAATGACAGGTCCGTAGCCTCAATATTGATGGAGATAGCGCCACCGTGTTGGTGATGGATCGGTGACGAACTGGCGTCATTGGCCATGCGCATCGTGTTCGGCATGGCTAGCTGTGTAGGTTTGCCGAAATGATACAGGTCCGTAGCCTCAATATTGACGGAGATAGCTCCACCGTGCTGGTGTGACGGAACGGTGACGAACGGGCGTCATTGGCCATGCGCATCGTGATCGGCATGGCTTGCTGTATCAGTTTGCCGAAATGACAGGTCCGTAGCCTCAATATTGATGGAGATAGCGCCACCGTGTTGGTTTGACGGAACGGTGACGAACGGGCGTCATTGGCCATGCGCATCGTGTTCGGCATGGCTAGTTGTGTAGGTTTGCCGAAATTACAGGTCCGTAGCCTTAATATTGATGGAGATAGCGCCACCGTGCTGGTCTGACGGAACGGTAACGAACTGGCTTCATTGGCCATGCGCATCGTGTTCACCATGTCTGGTTGTATAGGTTTGCCGAAATTACAGGTCCGTAGCCTTAATATTGATGGAGATAGCGCCACCGTGCTGGTCTGACGGAACGGTAACGAACTGGTTTCATTGGCCATGCGCATCGTGTTCACCATGTCTGGTTGTATAGGTTTGCCGAAATTACAGGTCCGTAGCCTTAATATTGACGGAGATAGCGCCACCGTGCTGGTCTGACGGAACGGTGACGAACTGGCGTCATTGGCCATGCGCATCGTGTTCGGCATGGCTAGTTGTGTAGGTTTGCCGAAATGACAGGTCCGTAGCCTCAATATTGACGGAGATAGCGCCACCGTGCTGGTGTGATGGATCGGTGACGAACTGGCGTCATTGGCCATGCGCATCGTGATCGGCATGGCTTGTTGTATCAGTTTGCCGAAATGACAGGTCCGTAGCCTCAATATTGATGGAGATAGCGCCACCGTGCTGGTTTGACGGAACGGTGACGAACTGGCGTCATTGGCCATGCGCATCGTGTTCGGCATGGCTAGTTGTGTAGGTTTGCCGAAATGACAGGTCCGTAGCCTCAATATTGACGGAGATAGCGCCACCGTGCTGGTGTGACGGAACGGTGACGAACTGGCGTCATTGGCCATGCGCATCGTGTTCGGCATGGCTAGTTGTGTAGGTTTGCCGAAATGACAGGTCCGTAGCCTCAATATTGACGGAGATAGCGCCACCGTGCTGGTCTGACGGAACGGTAACGAACTGGTTTCATTGGCCATGCGCATCGTGTTCACCATGTCTGGTTGTATAGGTTTGCCGAAATTACAGGTCCGTAGCCTTAATATTGACGGAGATAGCGCCACCGTGCTGGTCTGACGGAACGGTGACGAACTGGCGTCATTGGCCATGCGCATCGTGTTCGGCATGGCTAGTTGTGTAGGTTTGCCGAAATGACAGGTCCGTAGCCTCAATATTGACGGAGATAGCGCCACCGTGCTGGTGTGATGGATCGGTGACGAACTGGCGTCATTGGCCATGCGCATCGTGATCGGCATGGCTTGTTGTATCAGTTTGCCGAAATGACAGGTCCGTAGCCTCAATATTGATGGAGATAGCGCCACCGTGCTGGTTTGACGGAACGGTGACGAACTGGCGTCATTGGCCATGCGCATCGTGTTCGGCATGGCTAGTTGTGTAGGTTTGCCGAAATGACAGGTCCGTAGCCTCAATATTGATGGAGATAGCGCCACCGTGCTGGTTTGACGGAACGGTGACGAACGGGCGTCATTGGCCATGCGCATCGTGTTCGGCATGGCTAGTTGTGTAGGTTTGCCGAAATGACAGGTCCGTAGCCTCAATATTGATGGAGATAGCGCCACCGTGCTGGTGTGATGGATCGGTGACGAACTGGCGTCATTGGCCATGCGCATCGTGATCGGCATGGCTTGTTGTGTAGGTTTGCCGAAATTACAGATCCGTAGCCTCAATATTGACGGAGATAGCGCCACCGTGCTGGTGTGATGGATCGGTGACGAACTGGCGTCATTGGCCATGCGCATCGTGATCGGCATGGCTTGTTGTGTAGGTTTGCCGAAATGACAGGTCCGTAGCCTCAATATTGATGGAGATAGCGCCACCGTGTTGGTTTGACGGAACGGTGACGAACTGGCGTCATTGGCCATGCGCATCGTGTTCGGCATGGCTTGTTGTGTAGGTTTGCCGAAATGACAGGTTTGTAGCCTCAATATTGATGGAGATAGCGCCACCGTGCTGGTGTGACGGAACGGTGACGAACTGGCGTCATTGGCCATGCGCATCGTGTTCGGCATGGCTAGTTGTGTAGGTTTGCCGAAATTACAGATCCGTAGCCTCAATATTGATGGAGATAGCGCCACCGTGTTGGTTTGACGGAACGGTGACGAACGGGCGTCATTGGCCATGCGCATCGTGTTCGGCATGGCTAGTTGTGTAGGTTTGCCGAAATGACAGGTCCGTAGCCTCAATATTGATGGAGATAGCGCCACCGTGCTGGTGTGATGGATCGGTGACGAACTGGCGTCATTGGCCATGCGCATCGTGATCGGCATGGCTTGTTGTGTAGGTTTGCCGAAATTACAGATCCGTAGCCTCAATATTGACGGAGATAGCGCCACCGTGCTGGTGTGATGGATCGGTGACGAACTGGCGTCATTGGCCATGCGCATCGTGATCGGCATGGCTTGTTGTGTAGGTTTGCCGAAATGACAGGTCCGTAGCCTCAATATTGATGGAGATAGCGCCACCGTGTTGGTTTGACGGAACGGTGACGAACGGGCGTCATTGGCCATGCGCATCGTGTTCGGCATGGCTAGTTGTGTAGGTTTGCCGAAATGACAGGTCCGTAGCCTCAATATTGATGGAGATAGCGCCACCGTGCTGGTGTGATGGATCGGTGACGAACTGGCGTCATTGGCCATGCGCATCGTGATCGGCATGGCTTGTTGTGTAGGTTTGCCGAAATTACAGATCCGTAGCCTCAATATTGACGGAGATAGCGCCACCGTGCTGGTGTGACGGAACGGTGACGAACTGGCGTCATTGGCCATGCGCATCGTGTTCGGCATGGCTTGTTGTGTAGGTTTGCCGAAATGACAGGTCCGTAGCCTCAATATTGACGGAGATAGCGCCACCGTGCTGGTGTGACGGAACGGTGACGAACTGGCGTCATTGGCCATGCGCATCGTGTTCGGCATGGCTTGTTGTGTAGGTTTGCCGAAATGACAGGTTTGTAGCCTCAATATTGATGGAGATAGCGCCACCGTGCTGGTGTGACGGAACGGTGACGAACTGGCGTCATTGGCCATGCGCATCGTGTTCGGCATGGCTAGTTGTGTAGGTTTGCCGAAATTACAGATCCGTAGCCTCAATATTGATGGAGATAGCGCCACCGTGTTGGTTTGACGGAACGGTGACGAACGGGCGTCATTGGCCATGCGCATCGTGTTCGGCATGGCTAGTTGTGTAGGTTTGCCGAAATGACAGGTCCGTAGCCTCAATATTGATGGAGATAGCGCCACCGTGCTGGTGTGATGGATCGGTGACGAACTGGCGTCATTGGCCATGCGCATCGTGATCGGCATGGCTTGTTGTGTAGGTTTGCCGAAATGACAGATCCGTAGCCTCAATATTGACGGAGATAGCGCCACCGTGCTGGTGTGATGGATCGGTGACGAACTGGCGTCATTGGCCATGCGCATCGTGATCGGCATGGCTTGTTGTGTAGGTTTGCCGAAATGACAGGTCCGTAGCCTCAATATTGATGGAGATAGCGCCACCGTGCTGGTTTGACGGAACGGTGACGAACGGGCGTCATTGGCCATGCGCATCGTGTTCGGCATGGCTAGTTGTGTAGGTTTGCCGAAATGACAGGTCCGTAGCCTCAATATTGACGGAGATAGCGCCACCGTGCTGGTGAGACGGAACGGTGACGAACTGGCGTCATTGGCCATGCGCATCGTGTTCGGCATGGCTTGTTGTGTAGGCTTGCCGAAATGACAGGTCCGTAGCCTCAATATTGACGGAGATAGCGCCACCGTGCTGGTGTGACGGAACGGTGACGAACGGGCGTCATTGGCCATGCGCATCGTGTTCGGCATGGCTTGTTGTGTAGGATTGCCGAAATGACAGGTCCGTAGCCTCAATATTGACGGAGATAGCGCCACCGTGCTGGTGTGACGGAACGGTGACGAACTGGCGTCATTGGCCATGCGCATCGTGATCGGCATGGCTTGTTGTATCAGTTTGCCGAAATGACAGGTCCGTAGCCTCAATATTGACGGAGATAGCGCCACCGTGCTGGTTTGACGGAACGGTGACGAACGGGCGTCATTGGCCATGCGCATCGTGTTCGGCATGGCTTGTTGTGTAGGTTTGCCGAAATGACAGGTCCGTAGCCTCAATATTGACGGAGATAGCTCCACCGTGCTGGTGTGATGGATCGGTGACGAACTGGCGTCATTGGCCATGCGCATCGTGATCGGCATGGCTTGTTGTGTAGGTTTGCCGAAATGACAGGTCCGTAGCCTCAATATTGATGGAGATAGCGCCACCGTGTTGGTTTGACGGAACGGTGACGAACGGGCGTCATTGGCCATGCGCATCGTGTTCGGCATGGCTAGTTGTGTAGGTTTGCCGAAATGACAAGTCCGTAGCCTCAATATTGACGGAGATAGCGCCACCGTGCTGGTGTGACGGAACGGTGACGAACTGGCGTCATTGGCCATGCGCATCGTGTTCGGCATGGCTTGTTGTGTAGGTTTGCCGAAATGACAGGTCCGTAGCCTCAATATTGACGGAGATAGCGCCACCGTGCTGGTGTGACGGAACGGTGACGAACGGGCGTCATTGGCCATGCGCATCGTGTTCGGCATGGCTTGTTGTGTAGGTTTGCCGAAATTACAGATCCGTAGCCTCAATATTGATGGAGATAGCGCCACCGTGCTGGTGTGACGGAACGGTGACGAACGGGCGTCATTGGCCATGCGCATCGTGATCGGCATGGCTTGTTGTATCAGTTTGCCGAAATGACAGGTCCGTAGCCTCAATATTGACGGAGATAGCGCCACCGTGCTGGTGTGACGGAACGGTGACGAACGGGCGTCATTGGCCATGCGCATCGTGTTCAGCATGGCTGGTTGTATAGGTTTGCCGAAATGACAGGTCCGTAGCCTCAATATTGACGGAGATAGCGCCACCGTGCTGGTGTGATGGATCGGTGACGAACTGGCGTCATTGGCCATGCGCATCGTGATCGGCATGGCTTGTTGTGTAGGTTTGCCGAAATGACAGGTCCGTAGCCTCAATATTGATGGAGATAGCGCCACCGTGCTGGTTTGACGGAACGGTGACGAACTGGCGTCATTGGCCATGCGCATCGTGTTCGGCATGGCTTGTTGTGTAGGTTTGCCGAAATGACAGGTTTCCGTAGCCTCAATATTGATGGAGATAGCGCCACCGTGCTGGTTTGACGGAACGGTGACGAACTGGCGTCATTGGCCATGCGCATCGTGTTCGGCATGGCTAGTTGTGTAGGTTTGCCGAAATGACAGGTCCGTAGCCTCAATATTGATGGAGATAGCGCCACCGTGCTGGTGTGATGGATCGGTGACGAACTGGCGTCATTGGCCATGCGCATCGTGATCGGCATGGCTTGTTGTGTAGGTTTGCCGAAATTACAGATCCGTAGCCTCAATATTGACGGAGATAGCGCCACCGTGCTGGTGTGATGGATCGGTGACGAACTGGCGTCATTGGCCATGCGCATCGTGATCGGCATGGCTTGTTGTGTAGGTTTGCCGAAATGACAGGTCCGTAGCCTCAATATTGATGGAGATAGCGCCACCGTGTTGGTTTGACGGAACGGTGACGAACTGGCGTCATTGGCCATGCGCATCGTGTTCGGCATGGCTTGTTGTGTAGGTTTGCCGAAATGACAGGTTTGTAGCCTCAATATTGATGGAGATAGCGCCACCGTGCTGGTGTGACGGAACGGTGACGAACTGGCGTCATTGGCCATGCGCATCGTGTTCGGCATGGCTAGTTGTGTAGGTTTGCCGAAATTACAGATCCGTAGCCTCAATATTGATGGAGATAGCGCCACCGTGTTGGTTTGACGGAACGGTGACGAACGGGCGTCATTGGCCATGCGCATCGTGTTCGGCATGGCTAGTTGTGTAGGTTTGCCGAAATGACAGGTCCGTAGCCTCAATATTGATGGAGATAGCGCCACCGTGCTGGTGTGACGGAACGGTGACGAACTGGCGTCATTGGCCATGCGCATCGTGTTCACCATGGCTGGTTGTATCAGTTTGCCGAAATTACAGATCCGTAGCCTCAATATTGACGGAGATAGCGCCACCGTGCTGGTGTGACGGAACGGTGACGAACTGGCGTCATTGGCCATGCGCATCGTGATCGGCATGGCTTGTTGTGTAGGTTTGCCGAAATGACAGGTCCGTAGCCTCAATATTGATGGAGATAGCGCCACCGTGCTGGTTTGACGGAACGGTGACGAACTGGCGTCATTGGCCATGCGCATCGTGTTCGGCATGGCTGGTTGTATCAGTTTGACCAAATTACAGATCCGTAGCCTCAATATTGATGGAGATAGCGCCACCGTGCTGGTTTGATGGATCGGTGACGAACTGGCGTCATTGGCCATGCGCATCGTGTTCGGCATGGCTTGTTGTATCAGTTTGCCCAAATTACAGATCCGTAGCCTCAATATTGATGGAGATAGCGCCACCGTGCTGGTGTGACGGAACGGTGACGAACTGGCGTCATTGGCCATGCGCATCGTGATCGACATGGCTTGTTGTGTAGGTTTGCCGAAATGACAGGTCCGTAGCCTCAATATTGATGGAGATAGCGCCACCGTGCTGGTTTGAGGGAACGGTGACGAACGGGCGTCATTGGCCATGCGCATCGTGTTCACCATGGCTGGTTGTATCAGTTTGCCGAAATGACAGATCCGTAGCCTCAATATTGACGGAGATAGCGCCACCGTGCTGGTGTGACGGAACGGTGACGAACTGGCGTCATTGGCCATGCGCATCGTGTTCACCATGGCTGGTTGTATCAGTTTGCCGAAATTACAGGTCCGTAGCCTCAATATTGACGGAGATAGCGCCACCGTGCTGGTGTGACGGAACGGTGACGAACTGGCGTCATTGGCCATGCGCATCATGTTCACCATGGCTGGTTGTATCAGTTTGCCGAAATTACAGATCCGTAGCCTCAATATTGATGGAGATAGCGCCACCGTGTTGGTTTGACGGAACGGTGACGAACTGGCGTCATTGGCCATGCGCATCGTGTTCGGCATGGCTGGTTGTATCAGTTTGCCGAAATTACAGGTCCGTAGCCTCAATATTGATGGAGATAGCGCCACCGTGCTGGTGTGACGGAACGGTGACGAACGGGCGTCATTGGCCATGCGCATCGTGTTCGGCATGGCTAGTTGTGTAGGTGTGCCGAAATGACAGGTCCGTAGCCTCAATATTGATGGAGATAGCGCCACCGTGCTGGTTTGATGGATCGGTGACGAACGGGCGTCATTGGCCATGCGCATCGTGATCAGCATGGCTTGTTGTGTAGGTTTGCCGAAATGACAGATCCGTACCCTCAATATTGACGGAGATAGCGCCACCGTGCTGGTTTGACGGAACGGTGACGAACGGGCGTCATTGGCCATGCGCATCGTGTTCGGCATGGCTAGTTGTGTAGGTGTGCCGAAATGACAGGTCCGTAGCCTCAATATTGATGGAGATAGCGCCACCGTGCTGGTTTGACGGAACGGTGACGAACTGGCGTCATTGGCCATGCGCATCGTGTTCGGCATGGCTTGTTGTGTAGGTTTGCCGAAATTACAGATCCGTAGCCTCAATATTGATGGAGATAGCGCCACCGTGTTGGTTTGACGGAACGGTGACGAACGGGCGTCATTGGCCATGCGCATCGTGTTCGGCATGGCTAGTTGTGTAGGTTTGCCGAAATGACAGGTCCGTAGCCTCAATATTGATGGAGATAGCGCCACCGTGCTGGTGTGACGGAACGGTGACGAACTGGCGTCATTGGCCATGCGCATCGTGTTCACCATGGCTGGTTGTATCAGTTTGACCAAATTACAGATCCGTAGCCTCAATATTGATGGAGATAGCGCCACCGTGCTGGTTTGACGGAACGGTGACGAACTGGCGTCATTGGCCATGCGCATCGTGTTCACCATGGCTGGTTGTATCAGTTTGCCGAAATTACAGATCCGTAGCCTCAATATTGACGGAGATAGCGCCACCGTGCTGGTGTGACGGAACGGTGACGAACTGGCGTCATTGGCCATGCGCATCGTGATCAGCATGGCTTGTTGTGTAGGTTTGCCGAAATGACAGATCCGTACCCTCAATATTGACGGAGATAGCGCCACCGTGCTGGTTTGACGGAACGGTGACGAACTGGCGTCATTGGCCATGCGCATCGTGTTCGGCATGGCTAGTTGTGTAGGTGTGCCGAAATGACAGGTCCGTAGCCTCAATATTGATGGAGATAGCGCCACCGTGCTGGTTTGACGGAACGGTGACGAACTGGCGTCATTGGCCATGCGCATCGTGTTCGGCATGGCTTGTTGTGTAGGTTTGCCGAAATTACAGATCCGTAGCCTCAATATTGATGGAGATAGCGCCACCGTGTTGGTTTGACGGAACGGTGACGAACGGGCGTCATTGGCCATGCGCATCGTGTTCGGCATGGCTAGTTGTGTAGGTTTGCCGAAATGACAGGTCCGTAGCCTCAATATTGATGGAGATAGCGCCACGTTGCTGGTGTGACGGAACGGTGACGAACTGGCGTCATTGGCCATGCGCATCGTGTTCACCATGGCTGGTTGTATCAGTTTGCCGAAATTACAGATCCGTAGCCTCAATATTGACGGAGATAGCGCCACCGTGCTGGTGTGACGGAACGGTGACGAACTGGCGTCATTGGCCATGCGCATCGTGATCGGCATGGCTTGTTGTGTAGGTTTGCCGAAATGACAGGTCCGTAGCCTCAATATTGATGGAGATAGCGCCACCGTGCTGGTTTGACGGAACGGTGACGAACTGGCGTCATTGGCCATGCGCATCGTGTTCGGCATGGCTGGTTGTATCAGTTTGACCAAATTACAGATCCGTAGCCTCAATATTGATGGAGATAGCGCCACCGTGCTGGTTTGACGGAACGGTGACGAACTGGCGTCATTGGCCATGCGCATCGTGTTCGGCATGGCTTGTTGTATCAGTTTGCCCAAATTACAGATCCGTAGCCTCAATATTGATGGAGATAGCGCCACCGTGCTGGATTGACGGAACGGTGACGAACTGGCGTCATTGGCCATGCGCATCGTGATCGACATGGCTTGTTGTGTAGGTTTGCCGAAATGACAGGTCCGTAGCCTCAATATTGATGGAGATAGCGCCACCGTGCTGGTTTGAGGGAACGGTGACGAACGGGCGTCATTGGCCATGCGCATCGTGTTCACCATGGCTGGTTGTATCAGTTTGCCGAAATGACAGATCCGTAGCCTCAATATTGATGGAGATAGCGCCACCGTGCTGGTGTGACGGAACGGTGACGAACTGGCGTCATTGGCCATGCGCATCGTGTTCAGCATGGCTGGTTGTATCAGTTTGCCGAAATTACAGGTCCGTAGCCTCAATATTGACGGAGATAGCGCCATCGTACTGGGTTGACGGAACGGTGGCGAACTGACGTCATTGGCCATGCGCATCGTGTTCAGCATGGCTTGTTGTGTAGGTTTGCCGAAATGACAGGTCCGTAGCCTCAATATTGACGGAGATAGCGCCACCGTGCTGGTGTGACGGAACGGTGACGAACTGGCGTCATTGGCCATGCGCATCGTGTTCGGCATGGCTGGTTGTATCAGTTTGACCAAATTACAGATCCGTAGCCTCAATATTGATGGAGATAGCGCCACCGTGCTGGTTTGACGGAACGGTGACGAACTGGCGTCATTGGCCATGCGCATCGTGTTCGGCATGGCTTGTTGTATCAGTTTGCCCAAATTACAGATCCGTAGCCTCAATATTGATGGAGATAGCGCCACCGTGCTGGATTGACGGAACGGTGACGAACTGGCGTCATTGGCCATGCGCATCGTGATCGACATGGCTTGTTGTGTAGGTTTGCCGAAATGACAGGTCCGTAGCCTCAATATTGATGGAGATAGCGCCACCGTGCTGGTTTGAGGGAACGGTGACGAACGGGCGTCATTGGCCATGCGCATCGTGTTCACCATGGCTGGTTGTATCAGTTTGCCGAAATGACAGATCCGTAGCCTCAATATTGATGGAGATAGCGCCACCGTGCTGGTGTGACGGAACGGTGACGAACTGGCGTCATTGGCCATGCGCATCGTGTTCAGCATGGCTGGTTGTATCAGTTTGCCGAAATTACAGGTCCGTAGCCTCAATATTGACGGAGATAGCGCCATCGTACTGGGTTGACGGAACGGTGGCGAACTGACGTCATTGGCCATGCGCATCGTGTTCAGCATGGCTTGTTGTGTAGGTTTGCCGAAATGACAGGTCCGTAGCCTCAATATTGACGGAGATAGCGCCACCGTGCTGGTGTGACGGAACGGTGACGAACTGGCGTCATTGGCCATGCGCATCATGTTCACCATGGCTGGTTGTATCAGTTTGCCGAAATTACAGATCCGTAGCCTCAATATTGATGGAGATAGCGCCACCGTGTTGGTTTGACGGAACGGTGACGAACTGGCGTCATTGGCCATGCGCATCGTGTTCGGCATGGCTGGTTGTATCAGTTTGCCGAAATTACAGGTCCGTAGCCTCAATATTGACGGAGATAGCGCCACCGTGCTGGTGTGACGGAACGGTGACGAACTGGCGTCATTGGCCATGCGCATCGTGTTCACCATGGCTGGTTGTATCAGTTTGCCGAAATAACAGGTCCGTAGCCTCAATATTGACGGAGATAGCGCCACCGTGCTGGTGTGACGGAACGGTGACGAACTGGCGTCATTGGCCATGCGCATCGTGATCGACATGGCTTGTTGTGTAGGTTTGCCGAAATGACAGATCCGTAGCCTCAATATTGACGGAGATAGCGCCACCGTGCTGGTGTGACGGAACGGTGACGAACGGGCGTCATTGGCCATGCGCATCGTGATCGACATGGCTTGTTGTGTAGGTTTGCCGAAATGACAGATCCGTAGCCTCAATATTGATGGAGATAGAGCCACCGTGCTGGTGTGACGGAACGGTGACGAACTGGCGTCATTGGCCATGCGCATCGTGTTCGGCATGGCTAGTTGTGTAGGTTTGCCGAAATGACAGGTCCGTAGCCTCAATATTGACGGAGATAGCGCCACCGTGCTGGTGTGACGGAACGGTGACGAACTGGCGTCATTGGCCATGCGCATCGTGTTCGGCATGGCTTGTTGTGTAGGTTTGCCGAAATGACAGGTCCGTAGCCTCAATATTGATGGAGATAGCGCCACCGTGCTGGTGTGACGGAACGGTGACGAACTGGCGTCATTGGCCATGCGCATCGTGTTCGGCATGGCTTGTTGTATCAGTTTGCCGAAATGACAGGTCCGTAGCCTCAATATTGACGGAGATAGCTCCACCGTGCTGGTTTGAGGGAACGGTGACGAACTGGCGTCATTGGCCATGCGCATCGTGTTCACCATGGCTGGTTGTATCAGTTTGCCGAAATTACAGATCCGTAGCCTCAATATTGACGGAGATAGCGCCACCGTGCTGGTGTGACGGAACGGTGACGAACTGGCGTCATTGGCCATGCGCATCGTGATCGACATGGCTTGTTGTGTAGGTTTGCCGAAATGACAGATCCGTAGCCTCAATATTGATGGAGATAGAGCCACCGTGCTGGTGTGACGGAACGGTGACGAACTGGCGTCATTGGCCATGCGCATCGTGATCGACATGGCTTGTTGTGTAGGTTTGCCGAAATGACAGATCCGTAGCCTCAATATTGATGGAGATAGCGCCACCGTGCTGGTGTGACGGAACGGTGACGAACGGGCGTCATTGGCCATGCGCATCGTGTTCGGCATGGCTTGTTGTGTAGGTTTGCCGAAATGACAGGTCCGTAGCCTCAATATTGATGGAGATAGCGCCACGGTGCTGGTTTGACGGAACGGTGACGAACGGGTCACGTCATTGGCCATGCGCATCGTGATCGGCATGGCTTGTTGTGTAGGTTTGCCGAAATGACAGGTCCGTAGACTCAATATTGACGGAGATAGCGCCACCGTGCTGGTGTGACGGAACGGTGATGAACTGGGTCATTGGCCATGCGCATCGTGACATGGCTTGTTGTGTGGTTAGGTTTGCCGAAATGACAGATCCGTAGCCTCAATATTGATGGAGATAGCGCCACCGTGCTGGTGTGACGGAACGGTGACGAACGGGCGTCATTGGCCATGCGCATCGTGTTCGGCATATGGCTTGTTGTGTAGGATTTGCCGAAATGACGGGTCCGTAGCCTCAATATTGATGGAGATAGCGCCACGGTGCTGGTTTGACGGAACGGTGACGAACGGGCGTCAGCAATACGTAACTGAACGAAGTAATAACAG
>JAPDHH010000065.1:0-52577 GCA_032158285.1 Phytophthora sansomeana | reverse complement strand
GGTATGCTGATTTCAGTTACGTATTGCTCCGACGCGACGGCGATATCTGCTTCACAGGGACCACCTTGGTGCACTTTCGCGGCGTGCAGTCGCTCCAGCAGGTCTTCAAGGCGCTGTGTTTCTACTTGACCAACATGGAGATCAGCATCTCGGAACGACTGGGCCATCTCACTGTGCCGAGACGACTACGACGTGATCGAAGGCAGCTTTCAACGCGCGGATCACGTCGAGCAACGACAATGGCGTGAATATCGAGTCGAACACCATCTCGTTCATGCAGATGTTCCGAGAGGCAGACCCTCGCTTCGAGTTCCCAGCCCTGCGCCATTGTGACCACCGACTGTGTCGAGGAGGACGAACTTTACCCATACAAGAGCTCCTCTCACGTCCGCAAAGACGTCTCGGGAGCTATCGTGCTTTCTGTGAGCCGATCTGAAGCTGACGGCCGTGTAGTGGTGACCATGCGTCGAACAGGGTTGATCCGTCTCCATTGTCCACAATTCGAGAGCTATCTCCATTCCAGCTGCAAGAACTCGAGGCTGGCATCGCGACTGGGGCAGTCATGATCAAGACCATGCGCGGGGTCATCTACGCCCCGCATTACAGCGCATCAACCGCGTCAGTGGTATAACGTCATGTATATCAAGTTGACAGCGAATATACAATCTATGACGTTACTACCTAGTCATTTGTATGCCGTACTTAGACGAATCTCATGCTTTAAACGATTATTCATTTCCACCAGATCACGTGTTAGATTCTGGACATGAGTACTGACATACATTATTTTTCCACGGTCTCCTCTTCCGACGGTTGTGTCATTGCTTGACTTGCGCTGCCCGCCCCGATGACCCGACGTCCGACGACTCGACCGGCAACGTCGCTCGCCTCCTCTTCCTACACTGAAGAAACGCAAACCCACGTATCTCGTGCGCAAGGTGTGTGGCCTCTTAGAAACCGTTAGACACGACGTCTCTAATTGACACATTTACTGTTTAGGAGGAGGAGACGACGCTCAAGGACGAATCCTGCAGCTGGAGGCCCAAGTGGCCGTGCTCAAGACCCAGGGGATGCCCGCGGGCTCAGCGCTCGCTGCAGACCCGGGTCTGCAACGGTCCAAAGCCAAAATGAAAGTGCTGACCGACGCTTTGAAGCAGCAGCAACTGGGTGTGCTTTGCAGCCCAGTCGCTCTTAATGGAGTGCTCGGTAAGAGGCTCTTAATGTACTAGAAATCGGAAGAGAGAGACTAAGGAGTGAAGTTCTGTTCTGTTGTTGTGGTTGATGCAGAGGACGCAGCACTCGAATCCGCTGTGCTCATGTCACTCTCAAAGGCGACTGGGGCCAGCGCAGAGCTACGCTGCTCCAAGATTCGGGGGAGAAACTGCGTAACGCGTACGACTACGTGATGGCTCGTGGTAGCCAAGCTACGGACGGACAGGACAGAACTCGAGCGAGCTGATGGAGGCGGATAATGGAGACATCGTTTCGTTGGGGAGCACCGTGATCAATTTCCCAGGCGTTAAGGCGCTCCGACAAGTGTTTGAAGCGCTGTGGTTCTATCTCACGAGCATGTGAGATCAGCATCTCGGAGCGACTCGGACATATTACAGTGAGAGAAGACTACGACGTGATCGAAGGATCTGCATGCAACGCGCGCATCATGTCGAGCGACAACAACGTTATCACCGCTGAGTCGAATGCGATCGTGTTTGGGCAGCTTTTTGAAGGCAGATCTAGATTTGGTGGCGAGCCATGCGCTGTTGTCGCTACGGATTGTGTCGACGAGGACGAACTGTATCCGTACCAAACATCACAACATGTCCGCAAGGACGTCTCAGGCGCAGTTGTTTTGACTGCGAGCAGGCAGAAGAAGAAAATCTCCACGAGCGGAAACCTAGCGAGCGGTGAATCGAGTGACGACGTGGAGTTGGTGGTGACCATGCGGCGAGTTGGTTACTTGAAAATTCACAGCCCCGAGTTTCCCGTTTCGCCGCTTGCGCTGCAGGAATTGGAGGCTGGCATTGCTGACTGGGGCCAAGTGATGGTAAAGGCCATGCGTGAGATTCTGTACGGCACCTCGTAACTTGGCATTGATGCAGTTATTCATTTTTGCCTGCTGGATGCTTGCTGTGGCTGTGAAAAACTATGCTATGGAAGGTGGCGTGGATTTGCGTGTTTTGTCGATTCTCGTTTGACGCTGTGGACTGCAACGAACGACAAGTTGTTGCTGCTTGACGTGTTGAATTGGTCGTGTTGTGGAGACTGGCGCCGCCACGTACGGACCACGAGTTGTCAAACCGTATCAGATGCGGCGACAATCTCTCTGTGGAACTAACGCTCGAGTGGATGGGTTTCTACAGACGCAGAGCAGCAAGGGCATGCTGTTCGTCATGGACCGTCGAGTCAGCGAATCAGTTTAGTATGGAGCTCCTCGACGCAATCACGTGACGCTCATTCAGCTTCAGAATCGGAAGCATGACGAGCACGTCTCGAGGCCGAACTCCGATGCCGCTCTCCAAGGTCTGGAGTCTGTACCGGTAGCTCATCGCAACAGTGCTTCTTGCATGCATCTCACATGGATAGACAGCGGTGGTGCCGCCGTGTGAACTGGATTTGCTCATCTTGCTCGAAGCAACAATTAGCGAACCCAGCTTTTTTCTGGCGTTGGTTCATGCTACGTGCGTATCGTGCGATACGGAGCCCATTGCCTGAAGACCATCCGTGGTGTAACTCAACTCGAGTGTTAAACACGCCGGATGCGGTTGTCCCCACGTCGAACGACTACAGCAGTGAACTTGAGGCGCTACCTGCACAGTGATCCCCTCATCATTCGCCAGTGCCTCCCCACCGAAGACGTCGCGAATGCTTTCAATTCAACTCTATTAGACACATAACATACCCGTCCTCCTTACTTCTTACTTTGGCGGCGCGCTTTATCAATTGCCGCGTGCCGCGTTTCAAATTTCCTAGATGCTTCACCTCCTCCATCTTCATACCATTTCCACCCTTCCGTTCACCTCGCCACCGCGATGAGACTGTTTTCCGTGCGTGCCGTGGCCAGCATCGCTGGGTGTTCCAGCACCTCCTTCATACTGCCCAGTCGTCTGGCCGGATCCACAGTGAGCATTTTGGCGAGCAGATCCATCGTCGCGGCTGAGAAGTTGCGATCCATGTTCCACAGCTTCAGGACGCCCTTGCACCCGACCGCCTTGACGAGTTCGAAGCCTCGACACTCCGGGTACGGCAGTTGCAGCAGTGGTGAGCCCGTCAACAGGAAGAAAAACACGGCGCCGAGCGACCACACGTCGGCGCGCTTGGGGTCGTACCAAGTCCCGCTCACGGCTTCGGGTGCCGTGTAGTGCAGATTGCCCACCACTCGTTCGCGCGTGGGCTCCGCTGCTCGGATGGTGCTCGCTCCGAAGTTGCAAATCTTGGCTTCTCGGTTCGGACCGATGAGAATGTTTTGCGGACACAAGTCGCGGTGTGCGATTTTCTTCTCATGCAGATAGCGGAGGCCCTTTGCGAGCTGCAGCACCCAGCGACGCGCTTCCTGTTGCGAGACCCGTTCTCTCGGTTCGGGCCCCAAGGCCCCTCTGTGCTCGAGCTCGGAGAAAAGGTCTCGGTACGGACAGTACTCCATGATGAGTCGGAAGGACTCGCTCTCGACGCTCGTGGCGTAGTAGCGGATAATGTAGCGGCGGCCAGCGAGCACGCTGCGGTCGGTGGGTTCATGCACCGTTGAGAGGAGCTTCTGCACGGCTCGCCATTCCTGCCACGTACGGAGACCACCGCCGCCATTGCGCTCCGAGTCGAGCGTCAAGGGCCGGACTTTAACTGCTACCGTGAGCATTCCTGGCGCGGGTTTGTCGATGCCCACGGCGTCGGGCGGCACCTCCATGGAGCCCACATGGACTTGACCCGTGAGTCGTCGGGTGAGATGGACCCTCGTGGACGCCGAGCCGGACGACGTGCGTGTGCGGTCCCGGTCGGTGATGGACGACTCGGAAGATCGCTGCTGTAGCGGAGACCGTGCGGCCATGGACTTGGACTTGCGCCAACCAGAGCCGCCTGATATCGGTGCGAGGTTGGGAGACGTGTCGCCCTGGAGCTCCGTTCTCAAGTGAAGAGACCACTGCGAGGCGCGCGGCTCGAGAGAGAAGACGAGGCTTACGATCCCACGGCCGCCGCTCGGCCGTGATAGAGTGAATGGATTGGGGCTCAATGGCGGCCAGCGGCAGCGGACTCGGTTGGTCATTTTCTCACCTGCCGAGGCAGACGCGGCAATGGAGAGAGGCCTCGTTTCTGACTGGCAGACAACCACGGCGGCGAGCTGCACCTGCTATCGCGGAAGAAGCTTCAAGAGTGCTTCAGCGTCTTGCAGCAGTCGGGTCGGGAGACGAAAAATTGACCACTGAGCAGAGCAGAGCAGAGCAGAGCAGAGCAGACAATGCTTGCTTGGATGGGTGGTGCTGCTGCCTGCGTTACGGCTCGAAAAATTCTCCTTGCCGAGCTCGAGGAGGAGCATGGCAAACGTCTAGCGTAGCATAGCGCCGGTAGCAGGTCAAGCTGCGATCTGTCACGTCAGACGAGACGGATACATATTCATACGACGAGACGACGACCTGTACAAGGCATGGAAACCTGCGATGGAGAGTACATGACGCAGTGAAGGCTGGATGCAACTGCAGGTTCCAACCCACCTGTCGTACAGAATACTGAACATTTCGGGGCGACTAGCTAGCCGTTTCGTACGGGTATTCTCAAGTGTACCACCGCCAGTTGCCCCCCACTCGTTCTCGCTTGCTTGCTGCAGCGTGTGGAGGATATTTTCCAGGTCGTCACGGCGGAAATGGTGCTTTGCAATAAGGTACACTAGGCTCGGTCCTCTGCCTCGGTCGCCTTTTTTCGAGTTGCAGCATCTGATGCGCGTGGTGGCCTTTTTGGCTCGACCGGACGTCGCGCGTTGTGCGCTCGGCGTCATCAAGCGCGTCGTCGGCGAGGACGCGTAGGCAGTGGGACGCTCGCTTTGAGACAGCGGAGGCAAGAGCAAGTGGAAGGCAATGCCCAAAGCTTTGGGTTGGGTCGAGGTGAGCTCCTCTTGGCAGGTCAATGGGAGCTCAAGCTGCCGAAGCAACGACTGGCTGTGCTCGGCCTGCAAGGTATTCCTGATTCACGCGCGTCCACCCTTCGAGAGAGACCGATCGTCTCGGAATGGCGGACAGACGGGGACGAAAAACTTTTTTAATCGAGCCGGGCAACTTGAAGGCAACTTGCGAGCCAAATGACGACCAGCACAGCACTCGATGTGTTGTGCAGGAGCTCTTAAAACCTCCGTCTTTTTTAGAGACCTTGTCCTCCGATGATGTAGCACACGCACCATCGAACCTCAACTCGATGCCCGCTTTTCGCGGCGTCGCAGTGGCGCCCGTAGCCCCGGAAGCGTCCAAGACCTCTTCAACATGGCCAACTGAACGCCCGCCGACGCCCTTATGGAGCGGTATGTGAGACCCTTGTTTCGCGTGTGAGAATGGCTGCAGACTAGTCACTGCGGCCGATACTCGGTCGAGCGCATGCTCGCACTGGACGAATACTGCCAACGGACGTTGAGACTGCGTGTGGTGCTGGTCTGCTGCGTCACCCCATTGCCAGCGATCGTGACGGTCGTACTGACCGAGTGCGTCCCGCTCCGACCGGCGTCCGACGGAGCGTTGAGCAACTACCTGTTCTGGATTCGACACCCCGCCATGGTGACCACCATCCTGCTAGGTGCCATGAAGCAGGCCAAGGCGTGGATCCCAGGCGCCCCACTGAGCTCGAGACGCATCGTCGTGGCTGCGCCGCCGCTGCGACACCGCTGGACATCGTGGTGGCGGAGCTCTGGGTCTTTCCGATCCCGTTCCTCGTCGTGCTGGGCGCTCCGGCGCTTGAAGCGATTGTTGCGCTCGCCGTGATTTGCTTTGTTGGACGAGACTAGCTGCGCCCTGTCCGGGATGGTGCGTTCCACCTCCGGCGGTACGTCAACCTCTTTTCGGCGCAGACGTCGCTCGTGTTGATCTATCCGGCTTACCACGCCCTCTTTCTCGTCGCCCCGCCGATCATGCAGCGCGTTTTGCTGCTTCTGCTGCCCAGGGCGAGTCTCGCGCTCAAGAACGTCATTGTGGCGTTCGGGTCCCACTTGGAAGATCGACTGCCGGAAGAAATCGTCGTCGACGTGTTCGACGCCCTGTACACGACACTTTGCATGCGGACGGTGAGCTCGTACCTCATGGTCGGGGTGTTAGTGCTTCTGCACTCAGCGGAGGTGATAGTGTCCGTGTTCCATGCATTCGCGCTCTCACTTGGTTCAGTCGTTCGGATCCGGACATCAGTTGACGCAGCGAGTACCCGAGCAATTGAGTGACGCACCACTAGCCACATCACTACGGAGGTTGGTAGTGGAGACGCTTAAACTGCTTCGGACACCTGCGCAACTAAACCCTCGGGAAACGACCAGGATCCGTCTCCTCTCTGGGGTGCGGCACAAAGTCCCCGATGAAAACGCTGCAATCCTTCACTCGCTAGCATCATTGGCGTCGTACCATATCGACCGAGCAGCGTCAAGAACTGCATCCATAGTGGAGCTCTAGACTCGCTACGCGTCGATGACTATCGACGAAAACACCAGTAGAGCCCTCGTCTCCTCGGTGATACGGCAACCATGCACAGGTTTGATGCAGTTCTTCATTCTCGAAATGAAGTGGTCCCGATGGCGTCTACATCTCGCACCCTTCGTGATAATGGTCGCGTTGAGGTGAACCAAGCTGGAGTTGCAAGCAAAGCGGCAGAATTGAGTGGGATTGGTTGCTCTCCAGGTATCAAAGAGAATGGTTCAGTGTCAGCAAGAAGGTTGTCCAGTGGACTCGTGAAAAATACAAACGAGACAACTTCAGCAGATCTCTCACTACGAGCAAGGAGGCTTTCAAATGGTTCGGCCAATTGGCGCGGTGTCCTTAACGTCGAAGCCACCCTGACCATGGAGGACGCTTCGTTCAACCTTCCCACGCAACTCCAAGCAAGCAACTTGACAGTAAGTGATGTGCAGTTTGAATCCCGTAAACGAAACACTCGCGCCGTCAACCAACGCTACAACTTCTCTTCAACAACGAGTATCTAGGACTCATCGCTGCATCATCCCCATCACATGGCGTACATGTTGGTTTTGCAGAAACTTCCCAACCGAGTGTACTACATGTATCCCGGATCTCGGAACGTGGCTGATGCTCACTTGTTTCAAGGTCGAATGCTGGTGATTAGCCTGTTGGCGCTGTTTCAGTTTATTTTGTTGGTCGTGGTGCTTCTCGGTTTTCAATCTCGAAGTTGTATTGTGAATTCCGCCTAAATTTACCGATTCTGGCCGAATCGCTTTTTCAGTCAAATGAAAAAGGCCACTACGCATGGTATTAAGTACGCTAACGTACTTAGCGAGGTGGCATAGTGAATACTAGGGCTACGCGAGACTGGGATAGAAAGTGTAGGAAATATGGTCTAAATATACAAAGCACTTAGACGTAGTTAATATTTAATTTTGAACCGCAAAGCGCATCGCCTGCGGCTGCGAAGCAGACGCAGCATCTGCGCCGGGAACATTCAAAGCAGGGTGACCTTCTACCCAATACATATCACTGTTCCACAGTAAAAAACTGTCATTACACAAAGAATTCCTCCACCTTGATGGAGCTCGTAAAAACGAGACTCTGCAACTTAATACCGATTCTGGAACCGGTGCGGCCATCCCGTCGAATTAAGGCTTCCCAGTTGGCACCGGTATCTGAACCGGTATACCGGAGCGGCCATCCCGTCGAATTAAGGCTTTTGGGGAGCCCAGTTGGCACCGGTATCTGAACCGGTATACCGGAGCGGCCATCCGTCGAATTACCGACTTCCTCCGTTTGTAGGTGACAACCCCATATAAGAGCGTCCAATCAAAACGCTGAATACAGGTGAGCTGTTCCCTTCCACTTATAAGTACTGCTGCAAACATTTTAAATCATTATTACCGGTATTGTACCGGTACTGGTCCACCCCGTTAAGCGATCGCCATTCATTCTCCTTTTGGTGATGGCGTCGGCCATTCCACCGCGGCGCAGAGAGTCCTTCACGACCCGTGACAAGCTGGGCGCTGTCAAAGCGCTCGAAGGAGCTCAAAACGTGCGTAAGGTCATTGAGCAGCTCTACCCCAACCTCAGCGTTAACGCGTATGAGTCTCGCCGGAAGCTCCTACTCAGATGGACACGCAACAAGGACAAACGCACAGCGCAGTGCTCGGTCACGAATGGGAGCGGCAAGAAGAAGGCTAGACCATCTGGAGTAGGACGTTGCCTAGAACTACCCGTTCAAGGCACGCCTGCGCGACTGCTGGGTTGCTCACACCCCCGGAAAGAAGTTCGAGCTTTCCGCCCCAGATAGGTCAACGGTGGCAAGATGGCTCAGATTGGCGTGGGATGGCCTGACTGAGGAGACCATTTCAGGTGGTTATCGCAAGGCTTTTGGAACTCTACTCGACGATGCGGACCTAGCAGCTGCTGACTTGATTGATAGCCTTGCTCGGCATTGTGCTATTGATGCAGCCGTAGACGAGGTGGACTCGGACGACGACATCGACAGCGATGAGACTATTTTTAGATTCTGATAATTCTGATAATAGACTGGTTTGCATCGACTTCAAATTGATACCGGCATTGATACCGATACGGTACCGTAATCCGAACATCACTTTTGACGGGTGGTACAATGTACCTGAACATGACATGTCCTCTACAAGCGGAGGAAGTCGGTAAGGCTTTTGGGGAGCCCAGTTGGCACCGGTATCTGAACCGGTATACCGGAGCGGCCATCCCGTCGAATGAATCCTTGTTGGGCTGTCCTATCAGTACTAACGTACTTCCTATCCCAGTATAAGTGATTTTGAGAGTGGGGCGATTCGATGCGCGATTGGCTTGAAGAACCGCGCACGGAAATTTCAAGTAGAACTCACAATACAGTACTAGAGTACCAGATTGCGTTCGTGTTGGAGACACACACATCTCTTGTTCAGTCAAAACTAACAGCGTGGCTTATTTTTGGACACCTTTCCCGTCCAGGTTTCCCAGATTATATAATTACTCAGATTTCTGATTCTCCAGGTATTCCACAGGGTTCCGGCCACGTTTTCCCCAGATATCCTTATACAGAGTGGAATCAGACACGTGTAATCCATCCCGTTCGGATATAATACTCGACCAGGTATTTTCCAGTTGGAGATCCCTAAAGAAAGCACGTGTGCGAGACTTGAGCAAAAGCCAAAGTGACGGCAGTTGACCAGAATCCAGCCAATCAGTATTGTGCCCTATTTCCAGGTATTACCCAGCGATACTTGGACAATACATATGTGCTCTCTTGTGAAAAATCTCGCGTTGTTCACTCCGCAGAATCTCATTGATAAGATCTTCGAGGTCATGGATGTCTTTCACCCTAACGTGGCGCAGACGTTCTTCCAAGCTTCTGTCACCGCATGTATCGAGGAAGTGTCGGACGTGGTCCTTGGCGTCACGTCCGCCATCCTCGAATTGCACACCTGCGTTGCGACCATAGCCATTCAGTCGGTTCAAGTAGTCACACACATGTTCCTTGTCATCTCTCTTGGCAGAGTAGTACCGAGCCTTTGCCGACTGGCTGAACGATGAACAGTAATACTTGATGAAAGTATCACTGAGCAGAGTCCACTTGCGGCGTACCTTGCGAGGCAACTGTCTGTACCAGTGCAAGGCTCCCTCTTGGAGGCTCAACTCAAACGCCATGCACTATAACAAAAATAGTGGATACCTATGATACATTCACACCTGGACTATTCAAGGAAGAGTGGAGAGGAGATGCTATTGTTGCTTTATCAAGAAAAAACTACATTTGCTATATTCCTGATGAAGAATACAGAGTGAAGAAAGATGAAAGAATCGTTAACCCCTCGGTTACCGGAAATTCGGCCTCTGAACACGATAATTTCGTCGTAAGTTACGACGATCATTTTGGCTTAGAATTTGTATTGCTATGTCCTTTCCATAACTAGATACACGCGGACACCGGCGGTGTCGTGTATAAGGTTTGGCGGCGGGGTCACTTACGACGAAGGAAAGCAGTCGATTGAGAGCTATCACCAAACTTACGACTTTGGCTGATCAGACATCAGCACATATTCAGGCCAAATAGGCAGATGTCGGATCACGAAGATTGGCGAATCACACAAAACGAACAAGAATTAGGTAAAGTCGTTGTTTTGTTCAGCAAATCACAGTGAAATCAGCAAAACGCAAACATTCCAGCCAATCACTACTCCTAGTTGGCGCAAATACCTTTTTAATGCCAGTTGAGGTCTGTTTTGTGTATGTTCAGGGCATTCTTTGTGCATGTTCTGATTTAACCTCTCGAGCTTATATTTTTTTCGGCCATAATAAAGCTTGATTGAAGTATGGGAACGTTTTTTCGAGCCATTCCCTGTTTGGAGCGTGAATTACGTCGTAACATACGACGTAGAAAAATCAATTCGTCGTAGCTTACGACGTTGGTAACTGAGGGGTTAATGGTGGTGTTGAATATTTCAAACTTTCTGCAAAGGGAATTCAGAAAAATAAGAACAGTGTTTTGCTATCGCCTGAGAACTTGAAAAGGTTATTCGAAATCGTATTACCCTCAAAGGAACAAACAAAGGCTTTCGCAACAGTAAGGATACTATATCTAAACTGAATTTGATGATTTTAAGATTACTTCAGCCAATCGCAATAGTTGGCAAGCGGATTTAGCATTTTGGAGAGAAAAGGTAATTCTAACCGCAATATATAAAAATTCGAGAATTGGATTTGCTAATATATTAGCTGACAAGCGATGGAGCAGTGTTTCCAAGGGGATCAAATCTCTCGAACTAGTAAAAGTTGATACATTGACCACCGACAATGGTTCTGAGTTCATGAATAAGCATGTTCAAGCAACATAAATCAATAGCTCACTACAACAATGAACCGGGTGAACATGGAACAATGGGTAAGATTGAGAGATTTAATCGTACGCTTAAATCGAGGCTGATGAAGATAAAGCAACCTCTAACGATTAAGCTACTCAGTGATGTTATCGATAACTACAACAATACTATGTATACTTCTATCAAATTGACACCCAATGAGGCATCTGGTCAGGTTATTGAATCAGAATTGAGTCATAACAACAAAGCTATGGATAATCTCGAGAATCGGCTTGAAATTGGTGAATCTGTTCTCTATCGTTTAAAGAAGAAGCAATTTGAAAAGGTATCTGCTCGATGGAGCAAACCCATCTATGAAATAGTTGGTATCGATGGCTATCGAGTTCAAATCAGGTCGAAGAATGGGCATACACTCTACAAGTCTCCTAACGATATCAAATTAGTCAGTGATACACCTACAGATGCTAAACTCGAGAATAATCAAGTCTTTGAAGCTGAGAGGATTTTAGATCACAAAAAGCTGAAATCAGATAAGTACAAATATTTGATCAAATGGGTCGGATATGGTGATCCAACATGGGAACTCCAAGATAACCTCCGATTAGTGAATAAGAACAAGAGATCAACTCTTGAAATCGAGTACTGGAAGTAAAAAAAAATGAGATTAGTTAGCTTCGTATAAAATTTGATAGAGACATCCTCTGTAAGCTTTGACTCAAGTATATAATCTCATATATTTTTCTGAGATTTTTGGGAAATATCTGACTTAATACATAGACAGCCATCACGTAATAATGTGCCCAAGCAGTGCAGAGAAAGAGCGTGAGCTTGTTAAGATCCGACGTAAGCTTTGGGTCATTCAGGAGGTGAGTCGAATCAAAAATGAGTTGCTGAATCTTGATGCAGCCGCGAATTTCCGCAATACGGTTATTAACAAACGATATCGTTTAGAGCTTGAGCAAATATTCGGCGTTCCGTTCCATTGTATCAAAGACCGATATCTAAATCTACTAAATGAGCGAAATCGTATCTGTCATTCGTATCTTCCTTTTCGTCATGACTCAGTTATGCCGAGCTACTGGTAAGAGAATTTAAGGCTACTCATTTTTTTATGATTCGTTTGATATAGGATCAATATGTTTCCAAATTTCACGTCGCTTGCTCAGAGAGAGCAAAAACGTCAGGAGCTTCTATAAATAGCTCAGCGTCGCATTAGACAAGCTAAAGTCAAGCGTGAGATGTTCGAAGCCGCTTCGTGGGCAAGTGATATCACGAATGGGATTACTATAGTCTCTAAGAAATCAACCGAATCAACACAGACAGACTCATCCGAGTCTGCTGAGTCCTTAAAAAAACACTGACTGCTGGGTACTCCCAAACAAACCCTGAGGTCTCAACTCCAAATGTTCGACCTGTGATGATCGGTGTTGGAGTAGATAGTGGCGTGCAGATGGTAAATAGGTCAAATAATACTGATCGTGTTAACCAAACTGATAGAAATATTCAAGCGAGACCTCAAACATCTGATGTTGGTAGAGATAACAACAGAAAACAGCTGATGTTGGAATCGACAATAATCCAAGAATGTTAGATGCTGAAACAAACATGAAAAATCTGAATACCGAAGATCAAGTGGAGGCGCGATCATGGGTTTAGAATTTGTTTAAATCCAATCCTAATTGGGTAGCGCTTCGAATTAAGCCAATTAAGCGTAAAACTGGTAAGGATGACAATAGATACTTTCTTGGTGAAAAGGGCTCATTAATTTCAACCAGAACGGGTAGGAAGCGTAAGACTTATCAATCGATTGACTGGGTGGCTACAGAGCAGAAGATTAGGGACATCTGGTATGATGGCGAAAGTAAATCAATCGATGAGAACAGTTATATGAGACTTGAAGACCCTCTTTATCACGCATCACAAAACGAAAAATTGCCGATCCAAGTGAAGTTGATTATGCAGACCGTACAAAGCTACGTCTTGAAGACAGCTTCGAGTTAGATACATCGACTTCAACCTCATTAGATCAAGTTGATAGTAAGAATCGATTGCTTTGGTCCACTTTCAAGAATAAGGCAGTGCTTGAGTCGACTGGTTTGAAAAAGAAAATCATTCCTACCCACAAGAGCATGGGTAAAACGTCTCAGATGGATAAAACTGGATACGTGTGGATTGGTGGTTCATCAATTAGTGGATTTGGGATTGATAGTGGGAGAGTCAAACCCGCGATTACCAAAAAATATGATTGGAGATCAACATTTCAAGAATTTATCGATTTAGTGAAAGGCCTTTGAACCACGCGATGGTGAGGCTCGCCATGGAATTAATATGGGATTGATGAAGATATGGACAGTTCTCTAACTAACGCTGATAACGATGCGAAGAAGATTCTCATGGACTACTACAGAAAAATAGCATCTGAAGGGGTTCGAATTCCTTTTAGACTGAACCCAATAGTAGATACCAAAGTGGTTTGAAAGCTAATCAAAAGTACTACTTTAGTGAGCCTACCGCAGTAAAACCTTTTTTCATTAAAACTCACGAGGACAAAGCGGTTTCTGGCAAAGTGTGGAACGACCTTATGAAAACCATTAGGTGGATGGACACTTTCAATAGTCTAATGAACGGTTTTGAAGACTTAGAGCGATACGTTTATGAGAATGATGATCCACCATTGAAAAAAAAATCTCGAAGTTAATCTTCAGTTATTGAATAGAGCCATCCTCGATAATACAAAATCGACAGATACCTCAGCTCGAATCAAATCCTCTGAGGGTTCTCAATATCGCGATGACACTTTGCAAAAACTCCACGATGACTCAGAAGCTGCATTCTTGAAGTATGGCGAAGCTCTGAGGAAATACGATGAGGCGAAGTGAGCAATAAAGGGTAATAACTCAAAATCCGCAAGATCAGCGTTGAAGGCGGCAACTGCTGCCATGAAAGCGACCAAGGCTGCCTACCAAATCAAGACTAAAAGCTACTCTGATGCTAAAATTACACCGAGGTTGATCAATTCAGAGATAGACAAGACGAGCGCACTGTTTGCCAAACTGTGAATAACATGGTTGATCAGGTAAGCACGAGAGGCGTGGGGTCGGGGGTTAAGAGGAAGCTTCAGGGTCGTGAGTTAAGAGGTGCTGGTGTTGCCCCGCTTGAAGGAGTTGTCCGTCGCGCGAGAACATACAACCTCATGAGATCCAAGGTTTAGCCACCCCATCAGCATACATCTATCGCAATTACCCATTTACAATACAACTTCCATGGTCGGCTTTGAGGATCCGTTAGAATCTCTAAGAGCGGAGTATGACAAGCTTAAAGGTGAGCTTGAGTTGGGTAATGATAATCCTTCAATCATCAAGCAACTAAAATCACTTAGTGTGGATATGTACTCTAGTGTGGATATGTACTTTAATCGTTTAATTTCGGATTCTGAGTTCAAGGATATTGTCGTCCGTTTGATATCGATATGTTCTTTTTTCAACCCCCGAATTATTTCCAGCTCAGCTGGTAGCTATGGAGACAACGCTGACCTCAATGTAGCCGAGCTAAAAGCAATCATGAAAAATCTTATCATTCATGATCGACCCCAACAAACGCAAGCAGCAGTATGGGCAACGGATCTTGATAAGTCTATTAGGAAGGTGGATGCATCGACTCAAACAGAAGGTGGTCGCGTCTGGGCTTACCAGCCGAAAAAAAGTCTAAACTGTGAAGACCTTTGCTATTTAAACAATACCACTTCTCACGAGTTTATTGCGAAAACCGCGATAAACTGATATTTTGTCGGAAATCGAAATTTCTAGGATTGCGGACTCTCCTTCAGGAGTTTGAGTTGGGGGAAACACTATCGCCGAGAACAATAATTTTATCAGCTTGTAATAGTGTAGATCCTACTACTTGATCCAGTTGATCAGTGGATATACTTGAGTGAGTTCTTTGCTTGGAATACAGCCCATGCTTATATCTCTACCAGAGAAACTTCTTAGCATAGAAATCTGCAGATGGTTCTGGGTAATTGATCTTGTGTCTGAGATAGTATCTACGCCGTCTATCCTTGTCATTATGATCAAGATGACTAAAAGCTTCAGGGGCGTTGTGTCACGATAATGCTCATGTCTTCGACTACCGAAATCGAACTTCATGATACCAGAAGTCGTTCGTACAACAATTCGATATTTTTTGTTCTTGATGGGGGATATTTCAAAGCTTTCGATCTTCATGATTATACTTACTCAGAGATAATCGAGCGTAGTTCATCTATTTGCCTCTTGAGATCCTCATTAACGCTCAATAAACGTTGAATCATTTTCATGTTGTATGCAGCAATTCGACTGTAATCAACGTTAAGTTGTGTTTTGGCAGGTTCAAGCGATGGGTCTTCGCCTTCCTGAATATCATCGCGATAGAAGACACTGATTAGATCGGTTAGGTGGGCTGAGACAAGGTCTTGAGCTATGAGGCCTACCTCTTGACCAGGTCTATTTCCGATTCGATCCAGTCATACAAAACTACATCACAGTTATCGTAGAGCCATTTGATGCGTTCGAGCGGACATGCTTCAATGTTCCTCTTCAATCTGCGGTCGCTCGTCATCGCCATGGCTGTACAGGCAATGTATCCTCCGAATATACCCGCCACTGAATATGTGATCGGACCAAGAGCGGATTCTGTAGTTGTTTGTGGCATTGCCTATCCAGGTCGCGTTCGCTGTGGTTGCTCGATTGCCATTATCGACTTGGTTCTGAAATTGAACAGGAGTCGTATTCGACCGGTTAGAGTCATCATTCGTGTGTAAGAACCATCACGAAAGTTCAATCCACTACCAGTGATCGAGAAATACTCATTCGTTGCTGTAGAGTTGATGCCAAGCTCTGTCAGCGATCCTACCGTTGTTATAGCTGATTGGCTTCCATAGGCTAAAATTCCATTGATAACTCCGGAGCAGCTGATATCCCCACTCGTTCACAAATCATTGAGCGAGAGGGAAGTCGGAATAGAAGTAATAAAACTGGAGAGATCATAATACGTGAAGCCCTGACGTAAGTTCGTGTAGCTGAGAGTAGTGGCCGTTACCGAACTTAGGCCTCCTATATTCGAGCTTGAGTCGCATAATAGGAATTTATTTGGCGCTGCGGTACCAAAGCTAACTCCGCTTGTGTATTCAAGAAAAAGGCCCAAATCGTACATAGTCCCGCTCTGCCGATATTCCCGACAATCGAAGTAGCTTGAAGTGCCTGTTATCGATATCGAGCGTGATGATCCACTGAATGATAAATTTCCACCGATCGTAAGACCTGATAAAGAGCCGAGAGACGTTATATTGGGTTCAGATCCGGTTTGTAGCGTTCCAGTAATAGTAGAAGCTCCAAAACTATTGATTCCGCTGATATTGCCGGACGAATTGAGAATCAAAGCTTTGCTATACAAAGCAGTTCCCGCTATTACTCCGCTAAGGTAGCCCATCTTGTAATCATCCTTACTCAAATATAGTGTCTGTGCATAGTCATAGGTTAGATAGCCACTTGAGTCTAATGAGAGATAGAATGAAGGATTGTAGATTGACGATTGAAAAGATGGCCGAGGATATGAAAAACCCGAGCTCATTTTTGTTGGATTCTATATATAGCAAACGGTAATCATGAGCGGTATTCCGAACTATGACGATACTATTCCAAAAAGTATTGCAGTGCACCAGTCAAAACGATTCCTGAGCTGGATATGAAAGCTTTGTTTAGGATGTTGATCCTTGGTCCAAGTTATTCGGGAAAGACAAACTTGGTTCTCTTTATTCTAAAGCATTCGCCAAACGTTTTTGCTCACCTCCATGTCATTGCACGCAATCCTGACCAACCTATTTATGATTATTTGCATGAATAGCTGGATGGATTTATTACATTTTATGAAGCTCCACCAAATGTTGATCAGGTACGTCGAACACCAATCAACAGTAAGAAAGTAGAGTTAGTTCTGATTGGCGATTATGGAGCTGATAAGCTGCTACAGAAAAACCTATTTGGTGGGTACTTTATTAGAGGAAGGCATCACTATCTCAGCACCATATTTATTGCCCACAGCTATTTTGCGACGGATAAACTACTGATGCTAAATTCGGAATATTTAGCTATACTTAAAGCCAATTCAAAGCGGGACTTAGCCATGGTTGTTCGCGACTTCAATATACCAAATGTAAATGAACGAAACATCATGATTGCCTACAACAAAGCCACGGAGCGTAAAGACCAAATGTTGCTTTGTGATTCAGTTAGAAGTCAGCTAAGATATAACTTCGATCGAGTCATCGATCCAAATGAACTATAAAAAGAAGATGAAAGGGAAAATTAAGATTACTGTTGTTCAAGACGTTGATGTTTTTGCGAGCGTCGATGGGTGATACATCAGTCTCAATTATGCTTCTGCTTCGTTCAAAAAATAAGAAAGTCGTATGACTAATTTTTTTATCAAAGGCGAAAACTTGCAGCTTGCATAGGCTTCGTAGAGCTCACATCCTTGCGTTTGGCATGGAGTGCAGCCATTTTAGCCTTCATTTCAGGTGATCCTTTCGCGGGTTTCTTCTTAGATACCCCTACACCATAACGTCTGTTTACCTCACCTCGAATCGATTTGATCAGGTTCTCATGCTCTGGCTTGCTTGAGGGGCTCCAAACGCTGTTGCAAGAGCCGGTACCGCCGCGTCTAATCCTTTTGAAAGCAAACCACTATCTTTCACAAATTGAATGCTGATGATAACCCCGATTTGATTTTACTCCAAATGGATTCTCCTTGGGCTCGCTTATAACCCTTCTTAATTTTATGTCTGGTAATGTCAAGTCTAACACCACGCCCCGCCTTACGAGACTTAAGTGCCTTCTCATATGAAGCTGGGTGGAGATGGATAACAGAGCCTGAACCCTTGAGTTGGTTTGCTGAAAGACTTAGCTTACCTGTCTTGAGGGCTTTTGTCAGCTTTGCGGCTGGTACATCGCTGGAAATCGTTAATTCGCGATACATGATTGCTATATTCCCTGAAACAAATTTAATATAGAATTGACATATTCAGATCTTTCATATCCTTAAATATATCAGGTCTTTTGTACTGCTTGGAATAGATCCAAAGCATGCACCATATTCCACAATAATTACCATACGTGCTTTTATATTGTTTGGTGTTGTATCGCCCGATCCCATACTTCGTAGGTGCTGCTTCTCCCATGCTATTGAAATAATCTCCATTATGAACCACGGTCCAGTTCCTACATCCATATTGGGTTGTCGTAGCAAAATCAGATATGAACCTTTCTTCGGAAGCGGTTGTGTGATCTCACTTGACTCGAATATATTATCGAGCTGAACCCCCACCTTCTCAGCGAGTTCGATTAGATCGTGATCTGAAGTGATTGGTTTGATGAGGCTCGACATAATATTTTATTTTAATAAACTATATTGATCGAGATATAGATTCAACAATGTCTGAAACACAACTTTCCCACCAATACCTTCACCAGAGCTCGCTAAAGAGTGATCCAGAGATTAAGGTCTCCTCTGGCAAACGCGTGCCTTTTGTTAAATATCTGAACCAGGGTTCGTATCAGAATGGAGTTATCACTGTTGATGCTACGTCCCAGCTCAATGGAAGTGAAGGATTCGCTTCGCTTCGTGATGCCTACATTATGCTACCTTACAAGGTAACCATGAAGAATACGCATGCCACTACTGCTCAGGCTGCTGCGGTTAACCGTTTCTGTGTTTCGCTGAAATGCGGCAATTGGAACGTTATCGATTCGATGTCTCTGGACCTAAATGGTAAGACTGTCGTGTCGATGGCTGACTACAAACTATTTCGGAATAACATTCGAGCTCAGACATCATATTCTCCTCAGTATGTCGAAAAGCATAGTGCCGAATCTTTTCTATACCCGGATGCTGCTCAGTCAACCAAGCACGGTGCTACAGTCATTACTACTGGAGACGGGTATTCGAATAACACAGCGTTCTCCTCTACCTTAACCGCTTCTTTCACTTCCGCAACGGCTTCGGTAGCAAATGATGGTTTTGTTAAGCGTCTTCTTTCGAGCCCTCCAAGTGCTGGAGCTGACTCATCTACGGCGTGGCCCTCCACTGGAGCCGCATCTGCCACAACTACAACCGCTAATCAACTTGGTCGTGGAGCTTTCGTAGCTGGTGGCACTGCTGCTGGCGCTATTATGGGAACGTGGAACTACATGCTAAAAATCAAGCTTGTTGATCTCCATCCAATCTTCAAAGAGCTTGACTTGATGGCGAATCCTCAAATCAGACTTCGTTTCCGTGTTAATCAAGAAACTTCTGCTATCGATATTGATACTGTACGTGGTTTGTCGCTAACAAGTACTACACTATCCAGTGGTAATGTATGTCCTGTAATTATTGCTTCGTCGGCAACTAATATTCCTATGAATGCTACTCTTACATCTGGAACAGCTGGATCCATTGCTGTTTCATGGGGTGCTGTCGTCAATTCGCCCGAACCTAATATTGATGGAACCTACATGCCTTTCACTACGTCTCGTCTATACGTTCCATTTGTTCATCTCGAGAATCCTCAGGCTATCATCTCGAAGCCGGTAAAGAAGGTCCGCTACAACGATTGCTATGCTCAATTATTTTACCAGCGTTCTGGTATTGGTAAGCAATCGACTCAGCTTAGTGCCGCATTTGATCTACAGCTATCCGCATCTGTTAAGAACGCTAAGTATGTCATTCTTCTTCCATTCGCTGAGCAGACTGGTAGTTTTGCTTCTGCAGCTGTAGAGCAATTTCAGAGTCCTTTCGACTCGGCGCCATGGACGCTCCACCCCGGTAGTTCGATTCAAAACTTCAACGTTCGCATCGGCTCGCAACAGTGCTTTGATATTAGCCACGACTATGATTTCCATAACTTCATAAATGAGGTCTCTAAAATTGCTTCGATTAACGGTGATCTGACCCCTGAGCTGGTGAATGGACTTCTTGACTATCAGACGTGGTCGCTAACGAATCGGGTACTAATTGCCGATGTCAGTCGTCTAACAGAGAAGGACGTACCTCAGGCCATTCAGATCTCTGGTAAGAACGCTGTGATGCCAGGGTACAAACATGATTGTATTGGTTGTGAGTGAGCAAGAGCTAACGCTGGATCGCTTAACCTGGGAGGTTCTGGGATGGACCACAGCTTTGTAGAAGGAAAAAATATGTGTATTTTTTTAATTCATATCTAATGCTTCAAGTAGCTTAGGACACCTATCAATTACAAATTGACTTTTTCTAAGCCAATCGAGATAATTAAAATCCACTTTACTAATCTGATTGAGTGTCTTACCCTTATATTTTCCCCAAGTCATCATGTATGAATTTCATCGTTCAAGAATTTAGATTGCAGATAACTCATAATATCATCAGAGATATTCAGACTTGGCTGATTATGCATCCAGCGGCAATAAGCAGGATCGGAAGTAAATACTTCCTCGATAGTCTTTCCCTTGTATTTTCCAAAAGTTAATGAACTCATTTTATCGTTTGTGTGTATCTATATAGATAGCCACTTTTAATTTTTAGAAATAATAATATTTTTTGTCTTAGATATGATCAAAGAAATTAAATTAAACCGTGACCCGTGTGATCAAATGATTGTGTCATATAAATTAAACCTTAATCCATGTGATCAAATGATTGTACCATATAAATTAAATCCACATTTTGACCATTTATAGGTACACATTTCTTTAATCTTATGACAACAGCTTCGATTAGGATCAAATCACTTTCTATAGTAACATTTTTTATCCTGATATTTGCATCACTTCATATAGGTGAAATATTTGTTTGGTACGCGGTGTACTTACTAAAATATGTTCCTTTCCACATTTTGCTATCGAGAGTATTTAAAACTAAAAATTAGTTCTTTTACATACATGACATCTAGAGGTGTTGCCCAAAATTTAGCGCTTTTAATGAAACCACGTAGAGATGGTTTTCGATTGGAAGAGTAAAGAACGTTTTAAATGCACCCAAACGTTTTAAACAGTTTTGAAGTGTCCAAAAGTCCAAAACTCAGTGCGCTAGGATCTTTGGAAGCTGCCGCGAATCCCATTGACGCCTAGAAGTGTGAAGGAGCTTCGTCATGGCGACATTTCAAGAAACTGAGGCCGACATTCCAGCGAACTCATCGCCCGTGCCTCCTGCTCATGCTCTGCGGGATTCTTCCCCACCACGAAGGGCGTTGCGATCGCCCGCCTTACGGAGATCTAATCGCTACAGCCCTTATCAAAGAGAAACTCCTGAGCGGATGCCGCCGCCAGTCACACGCAGAGTGATGTTTTCACCTCAGCAAGACTCGCAGATCTCAGCACACTCGCCCCCACAACCAGCTCCTGTAGCGTCGCCGCGTCAATCGACCCCAGCTCGGCCATCCAGCTCTAAAACTTCAACGCGGTCACCTCGGACTCCACGTACACCAATACCATCAACTCCAACACGATCCCCCCGTACCCCGCGTACCCCATGTACGCCAGGATCGTCTAGGCGGTCAAGGCCTTCACCATTAAAGACCGGACGACCGCGTGATTTGATTTGGAAGCACTACACCATTGAACGCGAAAACGGCAAAAAACACGGACGGTGCATCTACTGCGGCGTACTCAAGAAGAATGGTAAACCTAGTGGGAACTTGTTGAACCACTTGGTGAAGCCTAACCTGTGCCCTAGTGTTCCCAGAGCTGTTCAAACTGCCCTACGACCTGTACCTATACCAGCGCCATCGACAGATTCAAATGTGGAGCCTGCATCACGTGATATTGATCAAGATGCTTTCGAAATGGCTCTAGCTCGGGTGTTTTTTGTCTGCGCACTGCTTTTATTCTTGTGGAAGCTCAAGTATTTCGAAACTTTATAGCTCTGGTGGCTCCCTCTGTCAAGCTACCCACGAGGCACAAGCTCAGTATGGTGCTGTTAAAACGAGTGAGAGATGAGATTCGTTTGAAGGTCATCCAAATGATTAATAGTCACACATACGTGTCGCTCGTTACTGATGGATGGACGGATACAAACGGCTCAAGCATTATTAATTTCATGGTAGTCGCACCCGGGATACCTTCACTCTTTTGGTCGTCATGGTCCACAAGGTCAAAAAAGCATACCGCGCGCTATCTTGCTGGAGAAATTGACAAAGTCATTGAAGAAGTGGAGCACGAGACCACAGCACAAGTGGTTGGAGTTGTCACTGATAATGCAAAGAACATGAGAAGTGCGACGAGTCAAGTCCAGAGTAGACGGTCAAATGTGATCAGTGGTGGATGCTCGGCCCATGTTTTGAATTTACTAATGCAAGACATCGGCAAGTTTACTGTCATCAAGGCCGTTTTGTCCAGAGCCGTGGCCCTCACCCGCTTCGTACGGGATCATCTAGCACTTTATGACGAATTCAAGCAGCTGCAGCAAGGTGTACGAGACGCGGGCTCCACCGCCAGAAATCTCGTTTTGCCGGTCCCAACGCGGTGGTATTCGGTGCATGCTTGCCTTCGCAATGTGCTGAATAGCCGAGAGACACTGGAGAAACTCTCCTTGGGTCCCGATTATGAGCAGTTCATGGACCGATATCGTGGCACTGCGTCAAAACGAAAAAAAAACTTCTCTATGTTACAGCATTGGTTCGCGATGATGTCTTATGGAACAGCCTTAGAACTGTAGTTCGACTATTTGATCCCATAATTGAGGCCCTGGGTGCTCTGGAGGCTGACACTGGATTTGTTTCTGGGGTCTATCGATGGTTTAGGTGGGAACCGGAGCCTGAATTATCCGAGTCGGATAGTGAATCGGACGAGAGCGAGTCGGAGGAGTGCGATTCTGCACAACACCAAGCTCAAACTGGCATTGAGGCGCTCAGTGACGCAGCTGCAATTGTGACCCGAGCTGCACTGCGGACAACGCAGTACCGATTGGTGAAGCCTCACAAGCCGATGGTGCTTACAAAAATCTCACCGCTGTTAGTCTTGATCATCTCCAAGGCCTCTTTCGCGAGAAGATTCAGAAACGGTGGCGATACGTGCATACAAACGCAATGGCGGTAGCGTTCTTGCTGGATCCATCGATGAACATCGTCGATTTCGTGGGTCTGACGACAAGCTAGTAGACGATCAAGTATGCACGCTGGCCGAACGATGCGGATTGATATCCACTACGGGTATCGCTGCGTTAACCGCTGAGATTCTCAGTTTCAAATGCTTCAGAATCCAGCCCGCGAGACTACTGGGGTGCACAAAGCGAGATGAAATATCGTTTTCTGAAGAAGCTAGCTGACATTGTATTTGCGATACCGACTTCTGCAGCAGCGAGCGAGAGGGCTTGGAGTATCTTTGACCACATTCACTCAAAGAGAAGAAACCGATTGTGTGTGTGGAGAAGGTCGAGATGCTTGCGTTTGTCTACATCAACTACGGTGCACTCCAGAAGGATGAAGTAGACCTTGCACATCACCAATCGTGTCCCGAAAGTGTAGATACAGAATCTTGAACTTCCATTGAACAATATGACTCAATACGGTATTGTATTTTCTTGGCCATAGTTCTTGCTTGCCCCGGAACAACCGTGTCACCACGAGCTCGTACCAGTTCTTCGCACGGTCCTCCAACACCTCTTCCTTGGCTGACCGCCATAATCTTCAGTAGCTTTGTCAGCCCGGCGACCGGCTTGACGTATTCACCCGTGTCGAGCAGGTACTGACACGAGGTCTTCTACTCCCTCCCGCCACTCGCGTCCGCTCCTGCACGTCCGGGCATCGACAACAGCAGCTTCTGTATAGCCTGGAACGCCGCATTATGGGGCGTCTGTGAGCGTGTCGGCATCGTCCGAGAACAGCAACTGGTAGCTCAAGTGCGTCGCCAGCAGCGTCGCGGCACTCGGGCCACCGCCAACCAGTCACCACGAGGCTCTGGAACGTTGCCCAGAAGGCCCGGGCTTGGTCTGCTTCGTGAGCCGCTCACTTTCCTCATGTGTCCGCTCCAGCAGCGCACTGCAGTAGTTCTCATGTTGCCACCACGCCAGGTCGTAGGCCAGCGTGGCCTCGCCGCCACACAGCACCAGCAACTCGCACAGATGCCATAGCGCCAGCGACACCTTGAGCAGGTCCAGAAACTCGCCTTCCCCATCGGCGTCGCCCTCCAGGCAATCTTCTAGCGCGAAACCACATGTCTTGAGTACCACGCAGTACTCGCGGCTGGAGCGTGCCAAGTCCACAACGCCCAGCGGCTGCGGCTGCGCGCGCACGAACACGGCGAAGGACCAACGCGCGCACGATCTCTGGTTGCCGGCGCGCACCTTGATCTTCAGTGACTGGATCTTGTGTGCAGTTTTGCCAAGTACTTGATCGCCTTGGTCAACTCAGGTTCCTCGATCAAGACGCTATTTTCGTCGTCCTCGTTGTTTTACGTGCGCAGAAGAGATTCGGCACGCCGTTCTCGGAGATGCTCTGGACGTCTTCCCCCATCGGCTTCGGGCCTCACCATGGTATCATCGATGTCCAAAACCCAGGACCTCTTGTTGAGAATATTCTGTACGATAATTTGAACAGTTTTGAATTTTGAACGGAATTTCAGGCACTTTTCGGAAGTGTTTTGGACTGTTTAGAAATCGTCCAAAACCATCCCTAAAACCACGTATTAAATGTGATTTTGATACATTCATAATGACTAAAAAAACGGCCCCCAAATGTGCTGTATGCGACTACTGTCAGCTGGGTTTATGCTGAAGAGCCGCTGCAACAGGACTGGGATGATATCGCAGAGCATTTGATTTTCGCGATCACCAACTCATTCGACTTAACAAGGAAAGAGACACCATTTTATCTCGTTCATGAGTGGGACGCGCATACAACGTTGAAAGCGATGTCGTCGTCGCTCAAACGAGGTACCGGAGCCCAGACCGACGCATTAAGGTGGCGCAGAGAAGTCCACCGACAGCAGGAGATCGCGTTAGAGATGGCGAAAGAGTATCAAGCGTCTGAGAAAGCACGCCGAGCTCAGAAGCATAACGAGTCTCTGAGCCGTCAGGAACAAGCGTCTATACCGCGACCGAGCGACGATGAAGCTTCTGACGCGGTTCCGACCGATGACAGAGGTGACGAAGAGCCTCAGAAGTCTCTGTTCGCACCTGGAGAGAGAGTTTGGTTGTACATTGAACGAGTGAAACCCGGACTGACGAAGAAGCTCGCTCACCGGTGGCATGGCCCTTTCAGGATCAAGGATAAGGTGGAAGAGTTCGCGTACGAGCTGGAACTGCCAGATCGGAGTGGATATCGATTTTACCCGGTGGTGCATGTGTCGCGGTTGAAGGCTGTGAAGGAATTCGAGGATAGACCGACGGTTCGGCTAGTACCTGAGGCGACAGAGGATTCACGTTTCGATTTTGACGAAGAACTACTTCCTGAAGATAGCTGGGAGTCCGACCATCGTGCGGGTGAATACGAAGTGGAAGCAATTCTAGATGATCGAACACCGTTGTCAACGAGCACTGAACGCGCTGTCCGGGAGTTCAAAGTCAAGTGGGTTGGATATGGTGAACCCACTTGGGAACCTGCTTCAAATCTGTCGTGTGGAGGACTTCTGTACGATTATATTGTAAATTCCGTCCAAGTTTGCCTTTTCTGGTCGGTTTTGTCGACTTGGGTTTTACAATTTTCAAGTCATTTTGCAATCGACTGGACTGTACTGTAGAACTCCGAATAAGTCCGCTATCGCACTTAGAATAGCAGATAGTGAGATCAAGAGAATTTTGCATTTCGGCGATTTTCCGGCGATTTTCCGGCGATTTGTGTTCCGTCGATTCAACCAATCGACCTTGGAAAGTTCGAGTAGAACGCACAATATACGACAGAAGAGAAGTGAAAGACGCCTGCAGATGGTCCAAGTCGCTGACGAGGACTAGATGCAGCGCTGAACGAGAATTGGATCGACCGTGGGGTTGGTGTAGCCCACGGTAGTGATGGAAAATGTTACTACACCACAATTGCATGATGTATATGAAGTGAACGAATTTTTCGAAGGAACTTGGATTGTTGTGGAATTAAACTTTGGACCCTAAGCTGCGACTACAACAAGAATAAGACTTCGGTGATACCTTGCGCGGCTTGGGAGGAGAAGGACGGAGATGAAAGTGGCCAAACCGAGGCCTAAATTTGAGTGAAGGTGCCAGGAGGTGACGCACCATCCGTAGCCGGGCGTGGAACACGACCAGGCGAGGCGCCACAGGCTTCAGACGCTTCGTTCGAATGATCAGCAACGCCAGCAGCACCAGTCACCTCGGAAGATGCTTCAGCCTCTTCACGGCGGCGGAGCTACTAAAAGTCTTGAACCCACGGCGCCGAGATCTCTTGAGCCGTCAACGAGGGGCTAACCACAATACCGTCGGCCAACCTCTTCACGAGTCATCCCGCGGGGAACGAAGAGAGGCACCTCCGGATTGCACGGGGCGAACGTCGTGTTGAACAGGTGTTCGGACGGAACGTCCACCCAACAGATGCGCCACGGCTGCCTTGTGTCCAGCGCCGAAACCTCGCCGACCCAATCTTCAGAGGTAGGAGCCCACGGAATCACCTCGAACGAGTACTGGACGATGGTGGGCTCCAACATGAACTCTGTAATTATAGTCGGTGGGCCATCGCTTGGGGTGGTGCACGACAACCAGAACCGGTGGGGGGCCTGCTGGCGAAGACGGTCAGCTCACAAGTTGCGCGTCTTGTTGCACCGACGCCATACAGCCAACACCGCCTGGTAAACCGGCGACGATTCACCGAGCCTTGCAGCGAGCTTCCGCAAGAAACGCTCAACCGAAGCAGCGGAGAACCAGTGTCCACGCTCCCACATAGCGAAACCGAGGTCTGCTTTCTCGGTCGTGCTACAGCGGTGCCTTGGAGCAGCCCCCAATGCTTCACAGTCCTCGGTAAACCGGTAGCGCGAGTAGAAATCTTCACGTCCGGTATGTAGTCGTCCACGCCGAACAGACGAGGGCGCTCGGGGATCAAACCTCGGAGGACTTGCCACGGGTGCAACGGATCCTCATAGTTGCAAAACGCGAGGATCCCGGCGACCGAGCACGGAGTCTCGGTGTCCGCTGCCAGAGGCGGAGGAACCCGACCGTTCTGGATCTGGCACCAGCACTTCTGCGCTCCTGGGGCAGTGAAGCTCGGAGTCAATAACGGAGATACAGAGGGAGCCAGACGCCGGGAAGACGCGACGCTTGGGTCCGCTTGAGCGGAGGACGCAGCAGCAGACACTGGCATGCATTTGCTTGAATCCGTCCCAGGCGTCGCTGACAGCGTCGCCGTGACTTCCAAACGCGGCCGCAGCGTAAAGAGAACCAGAACGAGGCGGTGTAGTCGGTGGACGAACCGCGGGTGCCGTCGGAACCACGGTGAGCGCAGTGGAAACCGCAGAAGCACCACCACTTGCAGAAGCTGCCGGTGCAGAAGGCGAAGACTTAACCAAAGTGCCTGCCGCGGTCGTACCAACACCAGAAGAAGCAACTGCAGGAACTGGCGACGCAGAAGACACTTCAGAGGAAGCAGGAGCAGGACTCGAGCCCAACACGAAGTCGTCCGACGCTGCTTCCAGCTCCGCAGCTTTGCCCGACCGCAACCCGGCAATCACCGAAGCTCCACGCGTCGGCCGGCCATCCCGATGAGGCCGGGAGACCACAGGCGATGAGAACGGACTCTGAGCAGAAACCGCAGCCTGTGAAGCCTCTGCCAAGTCCTCATCCACCGACATGTCCGCGACATCAGCCGGTGGACCCGGTGCAGAGACTTCAGCAGCAGACGTATGCAGAGCGCAGCTCGTCGACACTGCAGCAGGAGCCACTGTTCCAACCTTGCCGTCAGACTTGCCGACCGCGTCAGTTGGAAGCGTCGCTGGCACCGGACCTGAAATCGTGGGCTGTTGGGCCGGCACCGGGCGAGACTTCACCTGTGGAGGGACGGACGGACGCCCGAGACGCTTGGACAAAGGTAGCTGAGACGATGAACCCTTGACAGAGCCTTGAGTCTGTTGGCGACGACGCTTGACCGACGGAATCCGAGGAGCTGAATCCTCTGAGTCCTCGGAAAGACCACTAAGGTCGATCGTTGAGGCAGAAGACTCGGACGAAGCTACGCCGCCTCCGCCTGACGCTGCAGAAGCAGGTAGCACGCTTGCAGAAGCTTGGAAAGCCGTAGCCGCCACCGCTGGAGGCGAAGGATGCGGTCGCTTGGTTCGGGACATCGCCACATCAATGCCCAGAATGCTCAAGTCGACCTTCTCACTAGCAACACCTGACAGAGACAAAGAGGTGATGAGAAGATGAAAGCGGGTGATATGAAAACAGGCAGAGGCTTACCTGCCATGACAGCGACAAAGCGATCAGCGTCGATGTCTTGGTCGAGCTCGTACTTCCGCAGAACATTGTTGGAGAAGCGTAAGCCTCGTTCTCCGCCTCCACAGATTTCTCCCGCACTTGAGGCGCCGACGGAGTGCTGCGCAGAAGAGCTTGAATCTTGGCGAGCTGCGCCGTGTTAGCAGCGATCCCAGCCTTGAACTTCTCGCGATCGAGGGGAGCGTGCAGGTAATGGAACTGTTGTAGGCCTCGGTCTCCACCTTGAACTTGGCCTCGAGCTCAGCGTGGCTCGCGAGAGCCCCGTTGGCCGCCACCAACTGTCTGTGGAGGTCCGTGCAGTCTTGGCGGAAGCGCTTGATCTTCGACGAAGCCTGACTGAGCCTCCCCGACACATCCGTGCAGAGAAACTCGGCCCCGTCTGGCGCTTCGAGGTGATAGCCATCGTCCTACAGGCATCGAAACCTTTTGCACTGGGTAATCCTGATATCCATGAACAATCATGAATACCTGTAGTTTTTGCGCTGCTGCCAAAGCCTCCGCGTGTGAAAATGATGTTAAAGATGTCATGCGGGCTGTACTGATTAAGCATCTCCATCAAAGCCGTACGCTGTTGGCCAAGACTCGCAGTGTCAACCGACCCTGCTTCACCATGCATGACGTGCAGGGTAACGCCATGGCGAGCTTTAAAGCGCTGAACCCAGGACAGCGTAATGACCTCCTCCCCAACTAGCCGGTTGGCCTTCGCTTGCAGAACGTCGTCAGATAGCAGACCATGTTCCTCTTCGTTATGGACAAAGTCCAGACGCTGGGGATCGATTGATGTGTGCTGGGTCTTGAGTTTTCTTCTTGATATTGTCGATAGGTGTGGCATCAAGAGGCTGGTCCACAATTTTCCCGACGGTCGAAACACCAATCCTCTTCTAGAGACGCGTAGCCACCCACTGCTGGAGTTCGACGTGCTTGAGACTGGGGTTGGCGAGATGGTGGCGACGCAGCTCGTTCTTCTCGTAGATCGTGAGGTGTTGACGGGCTGAAACCTTTGTCTGCGTTCGTGTTTCAAAGTGAGCCATATGGCCCACTCTCTTATTGTCCCAAGGGGACTGGAACAACCTTATCAGCCGGATTGTCTTCATTTCAATATGCCTCGATTTTGGTCTGGTCTTTACCGCTCTTACATTCAAACTTCTCTTATATCCGGCGCCACTGTAGTCGGAGTTGTCTGTATACGTATAGTTCACTCCATAAGATTTCCACCTGGAAGGAGTAGTGAAAAACATTGCTTGGTCATGTCGGTTCGACCACGAACAGGTACTACCAGCTTCTGTTCGAGTGCTGCAATACATGTACGGACAAAGTTGCTCAACTTCCGAGACAAATTCGACCACGAAATAGCACTCCTCGTTTCACCAAGTCATCTGTCAAGTTCATCAAGTTGCCAGCGAGAGAATTGGCGATGCACTTGTCGACACCCACGAGTAGGAACATCAACAAGTCGTACGTGACAATAAGGCTTCCGGTCCATTCGTCTGGTAATTTTATCATTGGAAGCCCCTTCGACTTCTTCGTGCACGATCGCGAGCATCATGTTTAGCAAAATGAGCTCCTTGTAGTGTTTGGCATAGCCTGCAGCGTATCCTCAACGGCAAGGAGGCTATCCGAAATCAAGGACACCATCCCAACCAACATCGTCGCCTACCAACGTGAAGTTGCAGTTCATCTGCAACACTGGTGCTCGACGCCGAAGGCAGAGGCCGTTGTCGGGTAGAGATAGCAAGTAGCAGTAGCGACAGAAGCTCACTTTCCCATTTGCAATCAATACAACACCAGCATTCCAAGGAACGCAAGCGGAAACTACCACACTCCTGTAGTAGATGAAGGACATTGGTACGACAAGCCCTTCGATAGCCGCATAGCCAAAATTGCCGAGCAGAATGTTGATGCACGCTTCGAGCGATGCTTGATGGTGGAGGCCTCCTCTGCTTGATCGTCAAAAATGAAATGCCCAGACAGCGCAAATGTCACGACCACAATCGCGGAAGCAACACGGAACGAAGTGAATTTGTGCAGCGAGCTCGAAATGGTTGTTAAGTCGAGGAGCGTGTTGAGGATACAGGAACAAAATCGCTATGGTCGCGGTGAAAACCCAATCGGCAGTAGCGGAAGCTTTATGATTTACCATTAAGCGCGGCCACGAGGACCGTAACTGCGTAGTCCACGAAGAACCAGAAGTTCTCCAAGTGCGCTCCGAGACGTTATCGATTCTGCCACAATCTATTCATTTGATCACCAAGAACCAGCACGAAACACACTGCGAAACGCCCATCGGCCAATTACAATTGCTGCATAATTGTTCCCTCGCTGAGAAATAGATCTGAAGCTTCATTTTGAGGCGAAGGAGGCAGAATGAAGAAGGACGAGGCCGATGAACGGTATAGCTGCAGAATGAAAAGTGATACATTAGTTAGTAGTTAAGCTTGTTCTTGCCTAGGCATGCCGTAAACTATATACGTAACGTCTGTAAGCTATACCGTAAGCCGTCTCGTAAACTTCACCGGTGATCTATCGTTCAGTACACTTCGAAGTAGATGCACATTCGAGATTGAATTCCCTAAACCTAAACAAAGTACAGGTCATTACCCCCAATTCAAGATCGTGAGTCGCTTGTTCGCTGAAATTGACAAGGATCTGCGATCTGCTCGCGTCTGGATGTTCTCAGCTTCGAGCCCGGAGTCCGAACTGCTTCAGAATGAGAACAATGTATTAACGCCAACCATTACGCGGTTCTCTGCGAACGGAGTGTAGACCTTTGCGGCAATTTAAAGACGTTGCAGTTGGTAACAGCTCTACAGACTGACCTCGTGCAACATTAACTTTCGAACGTGTACTGTACAACCAAGTAGGAGTGGTGCCGGTACGCACCTATCGACTCATTATCCGGTCCGTGCTATTCCCTTCTAGGCTCGCCATTGGGATTAGAAACTCCAAGTGTGTGCATGTACAGTATGGATTAAATTTCGGAGGAATGCATAGTTGCATTTGTCCTTCATCGAGAGTGCCGAGATAATACAAACCCCCTCGCAGATGTCAAGGGAGAAGCTCACCTTCTAACGTGTTGGTCGGTAGTTCAGATATCCTCTATCTATGTTTACTAACTGTAGAGTCCTTCTAATGTGATGATTGGATGTACTTCACCTGGCGTTTGGATTCCTAGGAGTCACAGCATGCACACCACAATTTGATCTCGAATCCGAAGGATTAAGCACAACTCTTGACCATCTGGGAAAGAGAGTCCAGCCATACAACTACATGTATACACTACTATTATACATGTACGTAGTGGAGCGATTCCCGTAGGCATCTGTGACGGCACAGATCTTAAATCTCTGAATCTGGAAAAGCGGATTCCACCCGCAGGATTGGCGTAAGGCGTAAAATTCCGCACCTTCCCGACCACGGAAATGCGCTTAAAATAATGCAAATATCAGTTTATAGAGGCATTAGAGTAAGGTTGTTCTAAATATATGCATTTTCGGCGTCTGTGACGTTCTCATCATTGCCGCTCTTCTTCACGTTATCTCTTATCAGTGAATTATCCATCTGGAACGAGATGAGTTTCGTCGCGGCTCGCTCGTGATAAGGCCATTAGCGTAAATATTATGAGACACACGAGTTCATGTGGCCGGTTTTCCACTTTATGCCTGCTAACGCCTCCGATACAAGTACCCTTCCTCGGCCGTCGCCCTGAGTATTTAACCTAGAAACTGCCTGTTGCTGAGTCAATACAATGCAGTTGGATAGGAAACCACGACAAGATTGCCCATAGCTCATTCGAATCCACACCCGAAGTTCTAAATCGAGTATATTATTAATTTGACCTTGTTGCGGTTTATTGGAACAAGTATTATTAGTGTTGTCCAAAAAGGCCTTGCAAATAGGCCGCGTGAAGCTGATGGTATTGGTGTTCCAGTTGTGGCTACAACTATACATCGACAACACTTTCAGGTCCTACAAAAATTTGTGACAGCTATAAGCTCTCACTCTGATGATGACGTTGATGTGTGGTATAGACCTATGTTGGCAATAATTACACAGCGGTATGGAGCCCTTTCTCGCGTCCAATCCAGTGATTTTTTATTGCAAAACCCTCCGTGTACAGCAGGCTGGAGAGCAACCAATTTTCCAGTGTGGTGGAGGCAAGTGTTGCGAGATTGGAACAAAATTCAATGGCCACCTCGCAATTCACTTCACATCTCGAGGACTCAGGCTTTGCAATATGCCCTGTTTAGTCCGATATGGTGGAGTAAATCTCAAGATTTTCAAGTATGGTATACTCGGCGTTCGAAACGAACCATGAAGCCCTTAGGATCCGGCAGTCCCAAGTCCGGCGATTGTGCCGTGTTGGCTCAGCACCGCAAATGGTGCTTTGCTGATTTCTTAGACGAACAACGCAATTGGCCAACTTCTCTCGTCTTTTTCACGAAAGTTTGTTCAGCGTTACGTGGCGAAGAAGGCCCGCGAGTGTTGCTTACCGATATTTTTGTGCTCTATCGTCAACTTAGTCAAGTTTATCACCGTATTCTGCCACACACCCATGAAGGAGGTATCCAAATAGTACGGGCTATCAACATTGCACCAACGAACGGACTTGCGGTAAGTTGCTCTCAGACGACGGAACTTACTGCACGCTTCTTCCCAAATCTGCGCAACCAGGATTGGAATAAACTTTTGCAACAAGTCTCTGCGCTTGAACATCATTCTATGGAGGATTTGGGTTGCCCAAAGCTGCTCGTGCACCAACGGCAAACCAATACAACAAGCCATGCCGAAGACGATGCGCATGGCCAATGACGCCATTTCGTCACCGCTCCGTCAGTTGGCGCTATCTCCGTCAATTTTGAGGCTACAGACCTGTAATTTCGGCAAACCAATACAACAAGCCATGCCGAAGACGATGCGCATGGCCAATGACGCCATTTCGTCACCGCTCCGTCAGTTGGCGCTATCTCCGTCAATTTTGAGGCTACAGACCTGTAATTTCGGCAAACCAATACAACAAGCCATGCCGAAGACGATGCGCATGGCCAATGACGCCAGTTCGTCACCGCTCCGTCAGTTGGCGCTATCTCCGTCAATTTTGAGGCTACGGACCTGTAATTTCGGCAAACCAATACAACAAGCCATGCCGAAGATGATTCGCATGACCAATGACGCCAGTTCGTCACCGCTCCGTCAGTTGGCGCTATCTCTGTCAATTTTGAGGCTACGGACCTGTAATTTCGGCAAACCTACACAATCAGCCATGCTGAACACGATGCGCATGGCCAATGACGCCAGTTCGTCACCGCTCCGTCAGTTGGCGCTATCTCCGTCAATTTTGAGGCTACGGACCTGTAATTTCGGCAAACCAATACAACAAGCCATGCCGAAGACGATGCGCATGGCCAATGACGCCAGTTCGTCACCGCTCCGTCAGTTGGCGCTATCTCCGTCAATTTTGAGGCTACGGACCTGTAATTTCGGCAAACCTACACAATCAGCCATGCTGAACACGATGCGCATGGCCAATGACGCCAGTTCGTCACCGCTCCGTCAGTTGGCGCTATCTCCGTCAATTTTGAGGCTACGGACCTGTAATTTTGGCAAACCTAAACAACCAGCCATGCCGAACACGATGCGCATGGCCAATGACGCCAGTTCGTCACCGCTCTGTCAGTTGGCGCTATCTCCGTCAATTTTGAGGCTACGGACCTGTAATTTCGGCAAACTGATACAACAAGGCATGCCGAACACGATGCGCATGGCCAATGACGCCAGTTCGTCACCGCTCCGTCAGTTGGCGCTATCTCCGTCAATTTTGAGGCTACGGACCTGTAATTTCGGCAAACCAATACAACAAGCCATGCCGAAGACGATGCGCATGGCCAATGACGCCAGTTCGTCACCGCTCCGTCAGTTGGCGCAATCTCCGTCAATTTTGAGGCTACGGACCTGTAATTTCGGCAAACCAATACAACAAGCCATGCCGAAGACGATGCGCATGGCCAATGACGCCAGTTCGTCACCGCTCCGTCAGTTGGCGCTATCTCCGTCAATTTGAGGCTACGGATCTGTAATTTCGGCAAACCAATACAAGAAGCCATGCCGAAGATGATTCGCATGACCAATGACGCCAGTTCGTCACCGCTCCGTCAGTTGGCGCTATCTCCATCAATTTTGAGGCTACGGACCTGTAATTTCGGCAAACCAATACAACAAGCCATGCCGAAGACGATGCGCATGGCCAATGACGCCAGTTCGTCACCGCTCCGTCAGTTGGCGCTATCTCCGTCAATTTTGAGGCTACGGACCTGTAATTTCGGCAAACCTACACAATCAGCCATGCTGAACACGATGCGCATGGCCAATGACGCCAGTTCGTCACCGCTCCGTCAGTTGGCGCTATCTCCGTCAATTTGAGGCTACGGATCTGTAATTTCGGCAAACCAATACAAGAAGCCATGCCGAAGATGATTCGCATGACCAATGACGCCAGTTCGTCACCGCTCCGTCAGTTGGCGCTATCTCCATCAATTTTGAGGCTACGGACCTGTAATTTCGGCAAACCAATACAACCAGCCATGCCGAAGATGATTCGCATGACCAATGACGCCAGTTCGTCACCACTCCGTCAGTTGGCGCTATCCCGTCAATTTTGAGGCTACGGACCTGTAATTTTGGCAAACCTAAACAACCAGCCATGCCGAACACGATGCGCATGGCCAGTGACGCCAGTTCGTCACCGCTCCGTCAAACCAGCACGGTGGCGCTATCTCCGTCAATATGAAGGCTACGGACCTGTAATTTCGGCAAACTGATACAACAAGGCATGCTGAACACGATGCGCATGGCCAATGACGCCAGTTCGTCACCGCTCCGTCAGTTGGCGCTATCTCCGTCAATTTTGAGGCTACGGACCTGTGATTTCGGCAAACCTATACAACCAGCCATGCCGAACACGATGCGCATGGCCAGTGACGCCAGTTCGTCACCGCTCCGTCAAACCAGCACGGTGGCGCTATCTCCGTCAATATGAAGGCTACGGACCTGTAATTTCGGCAAACTGATACAACAAGGCATGCCGAACACGATGCGCATGGCCAATGACGCCAGTTCGTCACCGTTCCGTCAAACCAGCACGGTGGCGCTATCTCCGTCAATATTGAGGCTACGGACCTGTAATTTCGGCAAACCGGTACAACCAGACATGCCGAACACGATGCGCATTGCCAATGACGCCAGTTCGTCACCGTTCCGTCAAACCAGCACGGTGGCGCAATCTCCGTCAATTTTGAGGCTACGGACCTGTAATTTCGGCAAACCTAAACAACCAGCCACGCTGAACACGATGCGCATGGCCAATGACGCCAGTTCGTCACCGCTCCGTCAGTTGGCGCTATCTCCGTCAATTTTGAGGCTACGGACCTGTAATTTCGGCAAACCTAAACAACCAGCCATGCTGAACACGATGCGCATGGCCAATGACGCCAGTTCGTCACCGCTCCGTCAATCCAGCACGGTGGCGCTATCTCCGTCAATTTTGAGGCTACGGACCTGTAATTTCAGCAAACCAATACAACAAGTCATGCCGAAGATGATTCGCATGACCAATGACGCTAGTTCGTCACCGCTCCGTCAGTTGGCGCTATCTCCGTCAATATTGAGGCTACGGACCTGTAATTTCGGCAAACCTAAACAACCAGCCATGCCGAACACGATGTGCATGGCCAATGACGCCAGTTCGTCGCCGTTCCGTCAAACCAGCACGGTGGCGCTATCTCCGTCAATTTTGAGGCTACGGACCTGTAATTTCAGCAAACCAATACAACAAGTCATGCCGAAGATGATTCGCATGACCAATGACGCTAGTTCGTCACCGCTCCGTCTGTTGGCGCTATCTCCGTCAATTTTGAGGCTACGGACCTGTAATTTCAGCAAACCAATACAACAAGTCATGCCGAAGATGATTCGCATGACCAATGACGCTAGTTCGTCACCGCTCCGTCTGTTGGCGCTATCTCCGTCAATTTTGAGGCTACAGACCTGTAATTTCGGCAAACCAATACAACCAGCCACGCTGAACACGATGCGCATGGCCAATGACGCCAGTTCGTCACCGCTCCGTCAGTTGGCGCTATCTCCGTCAATTTTGAGGCTACGGACCTGTAATTTCGGCAAACCTAAACAACCAGCCATGCTGAACACGATGCGCATGGCCAATGACGCCAGTTCGTCACCGCTCCGTCAATCCAGCACGGTGGCGCTATCTCCGTCAATTTTGAGGCTACGGACCTGTAATTTCAGCAAACCAATACAACAAGTCATGCCGAAGATGATTCGCATGACCAATGACGCTAGTTCGTCACCGCTCCGTCTGTTGGCGCTATCTCCGTCAATTTTGAGGCTACGGACCTGTAATTTCAGCAAACCAATACAACAAGTCATGCCGAAGATGATTCGCATGACCAATGACGCTAGTTCGTCACCGCTCCGTCAGTTGGCGCTATCTCCATCAATTTTGACGCTACGGACCTGTAATTTCGGCAAACCAATACAACCAGCCACGCTGAACACGATGCGCATGGCCAATGACGCCAGTTCGTCACCGCTCCGTCAGTTGGCGCTATCTCCGTCAATTTTGAGGCTACGGACCTGTAATTTCGGCAAACCTAAACAACCAGCCATGCTGAACACGATGCGCATGGCCAATGACGCCAGTTCGTCACCGCTCCGTCAATCCAGCACGGTGGCGCTATCTCCGTCAATTTTGAGGCTACGGACCTGTAATTTCGGCTAACCTACACAACCAGCCATGCTGAACACGATGCGCATGGCCAATGACGCCATTTCGTCACCGCTCCGTCCGTTGGCGCTATCTCCGTCAATTTTGAGGCTACGGACCTGTAATTTCGGCAAACCTAAACAACCAGCCACGCTGAACACGATGCGCATGGCCAATGACGCCAGTTCGTCACCGCTCCGTCAGTTGGCGCTATCTCCGTCAATTTTGAGGCTACGGACCTGTAATTTCGGCAAACCTAAACAACCAGCCATGCTGAACACGATGCGCATGGCCAATGACGCCAGTTCGTCACCGCTCCGTCAATCCAGCACGGTGGCGCTATCTCCGTCAATTTTGAGGCTACGGACCTGTAATTTCAGCAAACCAATACAACAAGTCATGCCGAAGATGATTCGCATGACCAATGACGCTAGTTCGTCACCGCTCCGTCAGTTGGCGCTATCTCCGTCAATATTGAGGCTACGGACCTGTAATTTCGGCAAACCTAAACAACCAGCCATGCCGAACACGATGTGCATGGCCAATGACGCCAGTTCGTCGCCGTTCCGTCAAACCAGCACGGTGGCGCTATCTCCGTCAATTTTGAGGCTACGGACCTGTAATTTCGGCAAACCAATACAACAAGCCATGCTGAACCCGATGCGCATGGCCAATGACGCCATTTCGTCACCGCTCCGTCAGTTGACGCTATCTCCATCAATGTTGACGCTACGGACCTGTAATTTCGGCAAACCAATACAACCAGCCATGCCGAAGATGATTCGCATGACCAATGACGCCAGTTCGTCACCACTCCGTCAGTTGGCGCTATCCCGTCAATTTTGAGGCTACGGACCTGTAATTTTGGCAAACCTAAACAACCAGCCATGCCGAACACGATGCGCATGGCCAGTGACGCCAGTTCGTCACCGCTCCGTCAATCCAGCACGGTGGCGCTATCTCCGTCAATTTTGAGGCTACGGACCTGTAATTTCAGCAAACCAATACAACAAGTCATGCCGAAGATGATTCGCATGACCAATGACGCTAGTTCGTCACCGCTCCGTCAGTTGGCGCTATCTCCATCAATTTTGACGCTACGGACCTGTAATTTCGGCAAACCAATACAACCAGCCATGCCGAAGATGATTCGCATGACCAATGACGCCAGTTCGTCACCGCTCCGTCAGTTGGCGCTATCTCCGTCAATTTTGAGGCTACGGATCTGTTATTTCGGCAAACCAATACAAGAAGCCATGCCGAAGATGATTCGCATGACCAATGACGCCAGTTCGTCACCGCTCCGTCAGTTGGCACTATCTCCGTCAATATTGAGGCTACGGACCTGTAATTTCGGCAAACCTAAACAACCAGCCATGCCGAACACGATGTGCATGGCCAATGACGCCAGTTCGTCGCCGTTCCGTCAAACCAGCACGGTGGCGCTATCTCCGTCAATTTTGAGGCTACGGACCTGTAATTTCGGCAAACCAATACAACAAGCCATGCTGAACCCGATGCGCATGGCCAATGACGCCATTTCGTCACCGCTCCGTCAGTTGACGCTATCTCCGTCAATTTTGAGGCTACGGACCTGTAATTTCGGCAAACCTAAACAACCAGCCACGCCGAACACGATGCGCATGGCCAATGACGCCAGTTCGTCACCGCTCCCTCAGTTGGCGCTATCTCCGTCAATTTTGAGGCTACAGACCTGTAATTTCGGCAAACCAATACAACCAGCCACGCTGAACACGATGCGCATGGCCAATGACGCCAGTTCGTCACCGCTCCGTCAGTTGGCGCTATCTCCGTCAATTTTGAGGCTACGGACCTGTAATTTCGGCAAACCTACACAATCAGCCATGCTGAACACGATGCGCATGGCCAATGACGCCAGTTCGTCACCGCTCCGTCAGTTGGCGCTATCTCCGTCAATTTTGACGCTACGGACCTGTAATTTCGGCAAACCAATACAACCAGCCATGCCGAAGATGATTCGCATGACCAATGACGCCAGTTCGTCACCGCTCCGTCAGTTGGCGCTATCTCCGTCAATTTTGAGGCTACGGATCTGTTATTTCGCTAAACCAATACAAGAAGCCATGCCGAAGATGATTCGCATGACCAATGACGCCAGTTCGTCACCGCTCCGTCAGTTGGCGCTATCTCCGTCAATATTGAGGCTACGGACCTGTAATTTCGGCAAACCTAAACAACCAGCCACGCCGAACACGATGCGCAAGGCCAATGACGCCAGTTCGTCACCGTTCCGTCAAACTAGCACGGTGGCGCTATCTCCGTCAATTTTGAGGCTACGGACTTATAATTTCGGCAAACCTACACAATCAGCCATGCCGAACACGATTCGCATGACCAATGGCGCCAGTTCGTCGCCGTTCCGTCAATTCAGCACAGTGGCGCCATCGCCGTCAATATTGAGGCTACGGACCTGTAATTTCGGCAAACCTACACAACAAGGCATGACGAACACGATGCGCATGGCCAATGACGCCAGTTCGTCACCGTTCCGTCAACCCAGCACGATGGCGCCATCGCCGTCCATATTGAGGCTACGGACCTGTAATTTCGGCAAACCTACACAACAAGGCATGCCGAACACGATGCGCATGGCCAATGACGTCAGTTCGTCACCGTTCCGTCAAATAAGCACGGTTGGCGCAATCTCCGTCAATTTTGAGGCTACGGACCTGTAATTTCGGCAAACCAATACAACAAGCCATGCCGAAGACGATGCGCATGGCCAATGACGCCAGTTCGTCACCGCTCCGTCAGTTGGCGCTATCTCCGTCAATTTTGAGGCTACGGACCTGTAATTTCGGCAAACCTACACAATCAGCCATGCTGAACACGATGCGCATGGCCAATGACGCCAGTTCGTCACCGCTCCGTCAGTTGGCGCTATCTCCGTCAATTTTGAGGCTACAGACCTGTAATTTCGGCAAACCAATACAACAAGCCATGCCGAAGACGATGCGCATGGCCAATGACGCCAGTTCGTCACCGCTCCGTCAGTTGGCGCTATCTCCGTCAATTTTGAGGCTACGGACCTGTAATTTCGGCAAACCAATACAACAAGCCATGCCGAAGATGATTCGCATGACCAATGACGCCAGTTCGTCACCGCTCCGTCAGTTGGCGCTATCTCTGTCAATTTTGAGGCTACGGACCTGTAATTTCGGCAAACCTACACAATCAGCCATGCTGAACACGATGCGCATGGCCAATGACGCCAGTTCGTCACCGCTCCGTCAGTTGGCGCTATCTCCGTCAATTTTGAGGCTACAGACCTGTAATTTCGGCAAACCAATACAACAAGCCATGCCGAAGACGATGCGCATGGCCAATGACGCCAGTTCGTCACCGCTCTGTCAGTTGGCGCTATCTCCGTCAATTTTGAGGCTACGGACCTGTAATTTCGGCAAACCAATACAACAAGCCATGCCGAAGATGATTCGCATGACCAATGACGCCAGTTCGTCACCGCTCCGTCAGTTGGCGCTATCTCTGTCAATTTTGAGGCTACGGACCTGTAATTTCGGCAAACCAATACAACCAGCCATGCCAAATACGATGCGCATGGCCAATGACGCCAGTTCGTCACCGTTCCGTCAAACCAGCACAGTTGGCGCTATCTCCGTCAATATTGATGCTACAGACCTGTAATTTCGGCAAACCTAAACAACCAGCCATGCCGAACACGATGCGCAAGGCCAATGACGCCATTTCGTCACCGTTCCGTCAAATAAGCACGGTTGGCGCTATCTCCGTCAATTTTGAGGCTACAGACCTGTAATTTCGGCAAACCAATACAACAAGCCATGCCGAAGACGATGCGCATGGCCAATGACGCCAGTTCGTCACCGCTCCGTCAGTTGGCGCTATCTCCGTCAATTTTGAGGCTACGGACCTGTAATTTCGGCAAACCAATACAACAAGCCATGCCGAAGATGATTCGCATGACCAATGACGCCAGTTCGTCACCGCTCCGTCAGTTGGCGCTATCTCTGTCAATTTTGAGGCTACGGACCTGTAATTTCGGCAAACCTACACAATCAGCCATGCTGAACACGATGCGCATGGCCAATGACGCCAGTTCGTCACCGCTCCGTCAGTTGGCGCTATCTCCGTCAATTTTGAGGCTACAGACCTGTAATTTCGGCAAACCAATACAACAAGCCATGCCGAAGACGATGCGCATGGCCAATGACGCCAGTTCGTCACCGCTCTGTCAGTTGGCGCTATCTCCGTCAATTTTGAGGCTACGGACCTGTAATTTCGGCAAACCAATACAACAAGCCATGCCGAAGATGATTCGCATGACCAATGACGCCAGTTCGTCACCGCTCCGTCAGTTGGCGCTATCTCTGTCAATTTTGAGGCTACGGACCTGTAATTTCGGCAAACCAATACAACCAGCCATGCCAAATACGATGCGCATGGCCAATGACGCCAGTTCGTCACCGTTCCGTCAAACCAGCACAGTTGGCGCTATCTCCGTCAATATTGATGCTACAGACCTGTAATTTCGGCAAACCTAAACAACCAGCCATGCCGAACACGATGCGCAAGGCCAATGACGCCATTTCGTCACCGTTCCGTCAAATAAGCACGGTTGGCGCTATCTCCGTCAATTTTGAGGCTACAGACCTGTAATTTCGGCAAACCAATACAACAAGCCATGCCGAAGACGATGCGCATGGCCAATGACGCCAGTTCGTCACCGCTCCGTCAGTTGGCGCTATCTCCGTCAATTTTGAGGCTACGGACCTGTAATTTCGGCAAACCAATACAACAAGCCATGCCGAAGATGATTCGCATGACCAATGACGCCAGTTCGTCACCGCTCCGTCAGTTGGCGCTATCTCTGTCAATTTTGAGGCTACGGACCTGTAATTTCGGCAAACCAATACAACCAGCCATGCCAAATACGATGCGCATGGCCAATGACGCCAGTTCGTCACCGCTCCGTCAGTTGGCGCTATCTCCGTCAATATTGATGCTACAGACCTGTAATTTCGGCAAACCAATACAACAAGCCATGCCGAAGACGATGCGCATGGCCAATGACGCCAGTTCGTCACCGCTCCGTCAGTTGGCGCTATCTCCGTCAATTTTGAGGCTACGGACTTGTAATTTCGGCAAACCTGAACAACCAGCCATGCCGAACACGATGCGCATGGCCAATGACGCCAGTTCGTCACCGTTCCGTCAGACCAGCACGGTTGGCGCTATCTCCGTCAATTTTGAGGCTACGGACCTATAATTTCGGCAAACCTATACAACCAGCCATGCCGAACACGATTCGCATGACCAATGACGCCAGTTCGTCGCCGTTCCGTCAAACCAGCACGGTGGCGCTATCTCCGTCAATTTTGAGGCTACGGACCTGTAATTTCGGCAAACCTAAACAACCAGCCATGCCGAACACGATGCGCATGGCCAATGACGCCAGTTCGTCACCGCTCCGTCAGTTGGCGCTATCTCCGTCAATTTTGAGGCTACGGACCTGTAATTTCGGCAAACCAATACAACAAGCCATGCCGAAGACGATGCGCAAGGCCAATGACGCCAGTTCGTCACCGTTCCGTCTGTTGGCGCTATCTCCGTCAATTTTGAGGCTACGGACCTGTAATTTCGGCAAACCTAAACAACCAGCCATGCCGAACACGATGCGCATGGCCAATGACGCCAGTTCGTCACCGCTCCGTCAGTTGGCGCTATCTCCGTCAATTTTGAGGCTACGGACCTGTAATTTCGGCAAACCAATACAACAAGCCATGCCGAACACGATGCGCATGGCCAATGACGCCAGTTCGTCACCGCTCCGTCAGTTGGCGCTATCTCCGTCAATTTTGAGGCTACGGACTTGTAATTTCGGCAAACCTGAACAACCAGCCATGCCGAACACGATGCGCATGACCAATGACGCCAGTTCGTCGCCGTTCCGTCAAACCAGCACGGTGGCGCTATCTCCGTCAATTTTGAGGCTACGGACCTGTAATTTCGGCAAACCAATACAACAAGCCATGCCGAACACGATGCGCATGGCCAATGACGCCAGTTCGTCACCGCTCCGTCAGTTGGCGCTATCTCCGTCAATTTTGAGGCTACGGACCTGTAATTTCGGCAAACCAATACAACAAGCCATGCCGAAGACGATGCGCATGGCCAATGACGCCAGTTCGTCACCGCTCCGTCTGTTGGCGCTATCTCCGTCAATTTTGAGGCTACGGACTTGTAATTTCGGCAAACCTATACAACCAGCCACGCCGAACACGATGCGCAAGGCCAATGACGCCAGTTCGTCACCGCTCCGTCAGTTGGCGCTATCTCCGTCAATTTTGAGGCTACGGACCTGTAATTTCGGCAAACCAATACAACAAGCCATGCCGAACACGATGCGCATGGCCAATGACGCCAGTTCGTCACCGCTCCGTCAGTTGGCGCTATCTCCGTCAATTTTGAGGCTACGGACCTGTAATTTCGGCAAACCTATACAACAAGCCATGCCGAAGACGATGCGCATGGCCAATGACGCCAGTTCGTCACCGCTCCGTCAGTTGGCGCTATCTCCGTCAATTTTGAGGCTACGGACCTGTAATTTCGGCAAACCAATACAACAAGCCATGCCGAACACGATGCGCATGGCCAATGACGCCAGTTCGTCACCGCTCCGTCAGTTGGCGCTATCTCCGTCAATTTTGAGGCTACGGACCTGTAATTTCGGCAAACCTATACAACAAGCCATGCCGAAGACGATGCGCATGGCCAATGACGCCAGTTCGTCACCGCTCCGTCAGTTGGCGCTATCTCCGTCAATATTGAGGCTACGGACCTGTAATTTCGGCCAACCTATACAACCAGCCATGCCGAACACGATGCGCATGGCCAATGACGCCAGTTCGTCGCCGTTCCGTCAAACCAGCACAGTTGGCGCTATCTCCGTCAATTTTGAGGCTACGGACTTGTAATTTCGGCAAACCTATACAACCAGCCATGCTGAACACGATGCGCATGGCCAATGACGCCAGTTCGTCGCCGTTCCGTCAAACCAGCACAGTTGGCGCTATCTCCGTCAATATTGATGCTACGGACCTGTAATATCGGCAAACCTATACAACAAGCCATGCCGAACACGATGCGCATGGCCAATGACGCCAGTTCGTCACCGCTCCGTCAGTTGGCGCTATCTCCGTCAATTTTGAGGCTATGGACCTGTAATTTCGGCCAACCTATACAACCAGCCATGCCGAACACGATGCGCATGGCCAATGACGCCAGTTCGTCACCGCTCCGTCAGTTGGCGCTATCTCCGTCAATTTTGAGGCTACGGACCTGTAATTTCGGCAAACCTATACAACAAGCCATGCCGAACACGATGCGCATGGCCAATGACGCTAGTTCGTCAGCGTTCCGTCAAATAAGCACGGTTGGCGCTATCTCCGTCAATTTTGAGGCTACGGACCTGTAATTTCGGCAAACCTATACAACAAGCCATGCCGAACACGATGCGCATGGCCAATGACGCCAGTTCGTCACCGCTCCGTCAGTTGGCGCTATCTCCGTCAATTTTGAGGCTACGGACCTGTAATTTCGGCAAACCTATACAACAAGCCATGCCGAACACGATGCGCATGGCCAATGACGCCAGTTCGTCACCGCTCCGTCAGTTGGCGCTATCTCCGTCAATTTTGAGGCTACGGACCTGTAATTTCGGCAAACCTATACAACAAGCCATGCCGAACACGATGCGCATGGCCAATGACGCCAGTTCGTCACCGCTCCGTCAGTTGGCGCTATCTCCGTCAATATTGAGGCTACGGACCTGTAATTTCGGCAAACCAATACAACCAGCCATGCCGAACACGATGCGCAAGGCCAATGACGCCAGTTCGTCACCGTTCCGTCAAACCAGCACGGTGGCGCTATCTCCGTCAATTTTGAGGCTACGGACTTGTAATTTCGGCAAACCAATACAACAAGCCATGCCGAAGACGATGCGCATGACCAATGACGCCAGTTCGTCACCGCTCCGTCAGTTGGCGCTATCTCCGTCAATTTTGAGGCTACGGACCTGTAATTTCGGCAAACCTATACAACAAGCCATGCCGAACACGATGCGCATTGCCAATGACGCTAGTTCGTCAGCGTTCCGTCAAATAAGCACGGTTGGCGCTATCTCCGTCAATTTTGAGGCTACGGACCTGTAATTTCGGCAAACCAATACAACCAGCCATGCTGAACACGATGCGCATTGCCAATGACGCTAGTTCGTCAGCGTTCCGTCAAATAAGCACGGTTGGCGCTATCTCCGTCAATTTTGAGGCTACGGACCTGTAATTTCGGCAAACCTATACAACAAGCCATGCCGAACACGATGCGCATGGCCAATGACGCCAGTTCGTCACCGCTCCGTCAGTTGGCGCTATCTCCGTCAATTTTGAGGCTACGGACCTGTAATTTCGGCAAACCTATACAACCAGCCATGCCGAACACGATGCGCATGGCCAATGACGCCAGTTCGTCACCGCTCCGTCAGTTGGCGCTATCTCCGTCAATTTTGAGGCTACGGACCTGTAATTTCGGCAAACCTATACAACAAGCCATGCCGAACACGATGCGCATGGCCAATGACGCCAGTTCGTCACCGCTCCGTCAGTTGGCGCTATCTCCGTCAATTTTGAGGCTATGGACCTGTAATTTCGGCCAACCTATACAACCAGCCATGCCGAACACGATGCGCATGGCCAATGACGCCAGTTCGTCGCCGTTCCGTCAAACCAGCACAGTTGGCGCTATCTCCGTCAATTTTGAGGCTACGGACTTGTAATTTCGGCAAACCTATACAACCAGCCATGCTGAACACGATGCGCATGGCCAATGACGCCAGTTCGTCGCCGTTCCGTCAAACCAGCACAGTTGGCGCTATCTCCGTCAATATTGATGCTACGGACCTGTAATATCGGCAAACCTATACAACCAGCCATGCCGAACACGATGCGCAAGGCCAATGATGCCAGTTCGTCACCGTTCCGTCAACCCAGCACGGTGGCGCTATCTCCGTCAATATCAATATTGAGGCTACGGACCTGTAATTTCGGCAAACCTATACAACAAGGCATGCCGAACACGATGCGCATGACCAATGACGCTAGTTCGTCACCGTTCCGTCAGAGCAGCACGGTTGGCGCTATCTCCGTCAATTTTGAGGCTACGGACCTGTAATTTCGGCAAACCAATACAACAAGCCATGCCGAAGACGATGCGCAAGGCCAATGACGCCAGTTCGTCACCGTTCCGTCTGTTGGCGCTATCTCCGTCAATATTGAGGCTACGGACCTGTAATTTCGGCAAACCTATACAACCAGCCATGCCGAAGACGATGCGCAAGGCCAATGATGCCAGTTCGTCACCGGTCCGTCAAATAAGCACGGTTGGCGCTATCTCCGTCAATATTGAGGCTACAGACCTGTAATTTCGGCAAACCTATACAACAAGCCATGCCGAAGACGATGCGCAAGGCCAATGATGCCAGTTCGTCACCGGTCCGTCAAATAAGCACGGTTGGCGCTATCTCCGTCAATATTAAGGCTACGGACCTGTAATTTCGGCAAACCTATACAACAAGGCATGCCGAAGACGATGCGCAAGGCCAATGACGCCAGTTCGTCACCGTTCCGTCTGTTGGCGCTATCTCCGTCAATATTGAGGCTACGGACCTGTAATTTCGGCAAACCTATACAACCAGCCATGCCGAAGACGATGCGCAAGGCCAATGATGCCAGTTCGTCACCGGTCCGTCAAATAAGCACGGTTGGCGCTATCTCCGTCAATATTGAGGCTACAGACCTGTAATTTCGGCAAACCTAGACAACCAGCCATGCCGAAGACGATGCGCATGGCCAATGACGCCAGTTCGTCACCGCTCCGTCAGTTGGCGCTATCTCCGTCAATTTTGAGGCTACGGACCTGTAATATCGGCAAACCTATACAACCAGCCATGCCGAACACGATGCGCAAGGCCAATGATGCCAGTTCGTCACCGTTCCGTCAACCCAGCACGGTGGCGCTATCTCCGTCAATATCAATATTGAGGCTACGGACCTGTAATTTCGGCAAACCTATACAACAAGGCATGCCGAACACGATGCGCATGACCAATGACGCTAGTTCGTCACCGTTCCGTCAGAGCAGCACGGTTGGCGCTATCTCCGTCAATATCAATATTGAGGCTACAGACCTGTAATTTCGGCAAACCTATACAACAAGGCATGCCGAACACGATGCGCATGACCAATGACGCTAGTTCGTCACCGTTCCGTCAGACCAGCACGGTTGGCGCTATCTCCGTCAATATTAAGGCTACGGACCTGTAATTTCGGCAAACCTAGACAACCAGCCATGCCGAACACGATGCGCATGGCCAATGACGCCAGTTTGTCACCGTTCCGTCAACCCAGCACGATGGCGCCATCGCCGTCAATATCAATATTGAGGCTACGGACCTGTAATTTCGGCAAACCTAGACAACCAGCCATGCTGAACACGATGCGCATGGCCAATGACGCCAGTTCGTCACCGTTCCGTCAACCCAGCACGATGGCGCTATCTCCGTCAATATCAATATTGAGGCTACGGACCTGTAATTTCGGCAAACCTAGACAGCCAGCCATGCTGAACACGATGCGCATGGCCAATGACGCCAGTTCGTCACCGTTCCGTCAACCCAGCACGATGGCGCTATCTCCGTCAATTTTGAGGCTACGGACCTGTAATTTCGGCAAAGTAGACAACCAGCCATGCTGAACACGATGCGCATGGCCAATGACGCCAGTTCGTCACAATACGTTCTGAACGTCAACCCAGCACGATGGCGCTATCTCCGTCAATATCAATATTGAGGCTACGGACCTGTAATTTCGGCAAACCTAGACAACCAGCCATGCTGAACACGATGCGCATGGCCAATGACGCCCGTCACCGTTCCGTCAACCCAGCACGATGGCGCTATCTCCGTCAATATCAATATTGAGGCTACGGACCTGTAATTTCGGCAAACCGACAACCAGCCATGCTGAACACGATGCGCATGGCCAATGACGCCAGTTCGTCACCGTTCCGTCAACCCAGCACGATGGCGCTATCTCCGTCAATATCAATATTGAGGCTACGGACTCCAGTAATTTCGGCAAACCTAGACAACAAGGCATGCCGAACACGATGCGCATGGCCAATGACGCCAGTTCGTCACCGTTCCGTCAACCCAGCACGATGGCGCTATCTCCGTCAATATCAATATTGAGGCTACGGACCTGTAATTCTTCGGCAAAACTCATACAACCAGCCATGCTGAACACGATGCGCATGGCCAATGACGCTCCGTCACCGTTCCGTCAACCTGCAGCACGATGGCGCTATCTCCGTCAATATCAATATTGAGGCTACGGACCTGTAATTTCGGCAAACCCAGACAACCAGCCATGCTGAACACGATGCGCAAGGCCAATGATGCCAGTTCGTCACCGTTCCGTCAACCCAGCACGGTGGCGCTATCTCCGTCAATATCAATATTGAGGCTACGATTCCGTAATTTCGGCAAACCTATACAACAAGGCATGCCGAACACGATGCGCATGACCAATGACGCTAGTTCGTCACCGTTCCGTCAGAGTAGCATTTCCGCTGGCGCCATTCCGGTCAATTTTGAGGCTACGATTCCGTAATTTCGGCAAACCAATACAACAAGCCATGCCGAAGACGATGCGCAAGGCCAATGACGCCAGTTCGTCACCGTTCCGTCTGTTGGCGCTATCTCCGTCGTAATATTGAGGCTACGGACCTGTAATTTCGGCAAACCTATACAACCAGCCATGCCGAAGACGATGCGCAAGGCCAATGATGCCAGTTCGTCACCGGTCCGTCAAACAAGCACGGCTGGCGCTATCTCCGTCAATATTGAGGCTACAGACCTGTAATTTCGGCAAACCCATACAACAAGCCATGCCGAAGACGATGCGCAAGGCCAATGATGCCAGTTCGTCACCGGTCCGTCAACAAGCACGGTTGGCGCTATCTCCGTCAATATTAAGGCTACGGGATCTGTAATTTCGGCAAACCTATACAACAAGGCATGCCGAAGACGATGCGCAAGGCCAATGACGCCAGTTCGTCACCGTTCCGTCTGTTGGCGCTATCTCCGTCAATATTGAGGCTACGGACCCGTAATTTCGGCAAACCTATACAACCAGCCATGCCGAAGACGATGCGCAAGGCCAATGATGCCAGTTCGTCACCGGTCCGTCAAATAAGCACGGTTGGCGCTATCTCCGTCAATATTGAGGCTACAGACCTGTAATTTCGGCAAACCTAGACAACCAGCCATGCCGAAGACGATGCGCATGGCCAATGACGCCAGTTCGTCACCGCTCCGTCAGTTGGCGCTATCTCCGTCAATTTTGAGGCTACGGACCTGTAATATCGGCAAACCTATACAACCAGCTATGCCGAACACGATGCGCAAGGCCAATGATGCCAGCGTCTGTCACCGTTCCGTCAACCCAGCACGGTGGCGCTATCTCCGTCAATATCAATATTGAGGCTACGGACCCGTAATTTCGGCAAACCTATACAACAAGGCATGCCGAACACGATGCGCATGACCAATGACGCTAGTTCGTCACCGTTCCGTCAGAGCAGCAATTTGCTGGCGCTATCTCCGTCAATACTACTATTGAGGCTACAGACCTGAGTAATACGTAACTGAACGAAGTACAAAACCTAGACAACCAGCCATGCTGAACACGATGCGCATGGCCAATGACGCCAGTTCGTCACCGTTCCGTCAACCCAGCACGATGGCGCTATCTCCGTCAATATCAATATTGAGGCTACGGACCTGTAATTTCGGCAAACCTAGACAGCCAGCCATGCTGAACACGATGGCCAATGACGCCAGTTCGTCACCGTTCCGTCAACCCAACACGATGGCGCTATCTCCGTCAATTTGAGGCTACGGACCTGTAATTTCGGCAAACCTAGACAACCAGCCATGCTGAACACGATGCGCATGGCCAATGACGCCAGTTCGTCACCGTTCCGTCAACCCAGCACGATGGCGCTATCTCCGTCAATATCAATATTGAGGCTACGGACCTGTAATTTCGGCAAACCTAGACAACCAGCCATGCTGAACACGATGCGCATGGCCGAAGCGCCAAATACCGTTCCCGTCAACCCAGCACGATGGCGCTATCTCCGTCAATATCAATATTGAGGCTACGGACCTGTAATTTCGGCAAACCTAGACAACCAGCCATGCTGAACACGATGCGCATGGCCATCACCGTTCCAGAAGCCCAGCACGATGGCGCTATCTCCGTCAATATCAATGAGGCTACGGACCTGTAATTTCGGCAAACCTAGACAACCAGCCATGCTGAACACGATGCGCATGGCCAATGACGCCAGTTCGTCACCGTTCCGTCAACCCAGCACGATGGCGCTATCTCCGTCAATATCAATATTGAGGCTACGGACCTGTAATTTCGGCAAACCTAGACAACAAGGCATGCCGAACACGATGCGCATGGCCAATGACGCCAGTTCGTCACCAATTCCGTCAACCCAGCACGATGGCGCTATCTCCGTCAATATCAATATTGAGGCTGTTACGGACCTGTAATTTCGGCAAGCCTATACAACCAGCCATGCTGAACACGATGCGCATGGCCAATGACGCCCGTCACCGTTCCGTCAACCCAGCGATGGCGCTATCTCCGTCAATATCAATATTGAGGCTACGGACCTGTAATTTCGGCAAACCTAGACAACCAGCCATGCTGAACACGATGCGCATGGCCAATGACGCCAGTTCGTCACCGTTCCGTCAACCCAGCACGATGGCGCTATCTCCGTCAATATCAATGACGAAGGCTACGGACCTGTAATTTCGGCAAACCTAGACAACCAGCCATGCTGAACACGATGCGCATGGCCAATGACGCCAGTTCGTCACCGTTCCGTCAACCCAGCACGATGGCGCTATCTCCGTCAATATCAATATTGAGGCTACGGACCTGTAATTTCCCGGCAAACCTATACAACAAGGCATGCCGAACACGATGCGCATGGCCAATGACGCCCGTCACCGTTCCGTCAACCCAGCACGATGGCGCGCTATCTCCGTCAATATCAATATTGAGGCTACGGACCTGTAATTCCGGCAAACCTAGACAACCAAAGCCATGCTGAACACGATGCGCATGGCCAATGACGCCAGTTCGTCACCGTTCCGTCAACCCAGCACGATGGCGCTATCTCCGTCAATATCAATATTGAGGCTACGGACCTGTAATTTCGGCAAACCTGAACAACAAGGCATGCCGAACACGATGCCACATGGCCAATGACGCCCGTCACCGTTCCGTCAACCCAGCACGATGGCGCTATCTCCGTCAATATCAATATTGAGGCTACGGACCTGTAATTTCGGCAAACCTATACAACAAGGCATGCCGAACACGATGCGCATGGCCAATGACGCCCGTCACCGTTCCGTCAACCCAGCACGATGGCGCTATCTCCGTCAATATCAATATTGACGCTACGGACCTGTAATTTCGGCAAACCCTAGACAACCAGCCATGCTGAACACGATGCGCATGGCCAATGACGCCAGTTCGTCACCGTTCCGTCAACCCAGCACGATGGCGCTATCTCCGTCAATATCAATATTGAGGCTACGGACCGTAATTTCGGCAAACCTAGACAACCAGCCATGCTGAACACGATGCGCATGGCCAATGACGCCAGTTCGTCACCGTTCCGTCAACCCAGCGATGGCGCTATCTCCGTCAATATCAATATTGAGGCTACGGACCTGTAATTTCGGCAAACCTAGACAACCAGCCATGCTGAACACGATGCGCATGGCCAATGACGCCGTCACCGTTCCGTCAACCCAGCACGATGGCGCTATCTCCGTCAATAACAATATTGAGGCTACGGACCTGTAATTTCAGCAAACCTAGACAACCAGCCATGCTGAACACGATGCGCATGGCCAATGACGCCAGTTCGTCACGTTCAATCAACCCAGCACGGTTGGCTCTACCTCCGTCAATATTAAGGCTACAGGCCTGTAATTTCGGCAAACCTGAACAACCAGCCATGCTGAACACGATGCGCATGGCCAATGACGCCCGTCACCGTTCCGTCAACCCAGCACGGTTGGCGCTACCTCCGTCAATATTAAGGCTACGGACCTGTAATTTCGGCAAACCTAGACGGCCAGCCATGCTGAACACGATGCGCACGGCCAGCTGAATAGATTCAATCACCGTTCCGTCAACCCAGCACGAGCAATACGTAACT